>JNHV02000006.1:0-135097 GCA_001691785.3 Amanita brunnescens Koide BX004 | reverse complement strand
GAAGTTCAATTCGATCGGAAACAAAAACGTTGGTTTCACCTAACAGAAAGCGGATATCCATACCTCGAGGACGACGAATTTTTGAATCTACCGTTCCGAAACGGTCGATTCGTCAACTTTGTATTCCCCTATTATATACACGTTGTTAACGTCAACTCTGGTGGATACTACGGCGCAACTGCCAAGGCCATTATCATCATTTTTAGGATAGTCAGATGTATTTTACTGTGCTTACCGTAGTCATACACCATACGGGCTTTGATGACTTCATCTTTTGGTCCCGTGAAATGAATATGTCTAGTGTATCGTCGTTCATTGTTTACATCCTCCATACCCCAAGTCTGTTATCTGGTCAGACCTGGTCATGAGGGATATACAAGATGCTTACTTGATTGCCAATCCAAGTCGTGCCGCTCTTTGGGGTGTCACTTTTTGTATAGGCTTGTACCAACCCAAGTTGATACGTATCGTCGGTCCAGCCTCTGATCAAATATTCTTCAAGTCCGTTGAGCTCCTCAGGTGTACATCTCCTTGATCTGCCCACCACGGCGCCAAAAACACGATCGTCAACTTCCCTCTCTTTCCACGAGAGCGTTCTATTTTCAGTGCTGGTAAATCCGCCGGTGAGCGTTTGCACAATATCGATGTGTTCTTCGCCATCATCGGCTTTATAATGATTGATGTCGAGGGAGATGGTAGAATATTCAATCATCTTGCGTATGTACCATGCAACACCTTGTAGGACCAGTATCCCACTAGTGTCGTCGCTCAAGGACTTGTTCTAGAATATGTGTAAGGCCCAGTTAAGTAGCTGCGGATATTCCAATTACTAGCTGAAATTTGCCTGTCAGGTTGAGAATGGTGAAGTCCGGTGGAACAGCCATAGTAGACTGAGCTAGGACCGCGGTGGTATATAAACGTTTAAAACAGCGAGGGCGATCACATTCACATGCGGCTGCCTGGTGTGAAGAGGGTCAAGACTCTCCACGTCGCATCCTTGCCCCTGTCCCACGCCTGTGGCCCCCTCGCTTCATTTCCACCGAATTCGACCATGAAGCCGTCGTTGGACCATTCACACCATATCCCTATTGATCCAGACGACGGCCCTGATCCGCCGCCCTTTCGATCCGGCTCACGTAGAGTCTCAACAAAGTCCTTGCCAGTCAATTCTGGCTTGACAAGGAGCGTTGTCGGTCTTGAAGTCGCCTTGTCCTTGGCTTCTGCCGCGAGCGACAAGGTCAGGGGTAATAAAGCAAATGTCGAAAATGCTAGCTCCGCCCGACGCAATGGCGCAGGGTTCGACGCGGGCTGAGCAGGAGGGGCATTGTAAATGTCTATACTTTCAAGAATAAGGTCATCTTGGTTGAGTTCCGACAAATCGGAGCCTGCCGCCGGTTTGTAGCCGCTCTGAGGAGCGAAGAGTAGGCTCAGACCAAGCGGGAAGTAGTTAAGATAGACTGCATCGGAAAAGGATTTGACATTGGGTACGGTCGCATCGGACCTGGAGATGCAAGACGTGAGCTGCGCAATGTAATCTGAAAGAATTGGCGAGGACAGGCGCAGACCCAGCAAGGACTGTATCGGTCGATTCATACGCGTTTGTGACTGACAGTCACACTGCGCCATGGCCGTGAACGACAATGGGCTATTTGCAGGCCAGATAGATAACGCGAACCCACCTTCGTCAACTTTGTACGGTGCGATTCTCGCTTCAGGTCTCAACACATTTCGAGCCTACGCGCCGCAAATTGTTCCTCTCGTTGTATGCGTTTTGTTTATCCCTTTCGTTGTCGGTATATCTCTTCTGGCCGGCTGGCTTGTCTGGAAAAACGCCTCTGTCAGTTGGGAAGCACCTATCTACCTACAATATGGGTGCGCATCCTCTTCTGTTTTGTTGTAGGTATTCGTAATCATTCTTCCCAAGTGACGGTTCACAGCCATACGCACAAATCTCACTGCCTACTTTGATACCGCAACAAAGATACGATATCTCAGTGCAACTCGAAATACCTCTTACGGAATCAAATCTTGCTCTCGGCAATTTCATGACCAGCCTGTCTCTCTCCACGCCTGCAAACAAGACGCTCGTATCTGTGCGCCGACCTGTGAGCATTGAAGTTGTAGCTATGGACCGGATTTACCTCGCATACGGTAGACACTCATACATCCGCCGAAGACCTCTTTCTTCTCAACCAAGCCTGATGTAATCAAACTTGATGTGCCTCTGTTGAAGGCTTATTTGTCGGGAACACCCAAGCTAATAGCAGTTGTTGAGCTCGGCAGGAAAGACGCTTGGAAAAGTCTAGGTGGAGGTGGGGGACGCGAAGTGAGCGTTCTGACGGCGCATATACAAGGCGCAACTGTGCACCATGGCATCAGGTCACACATCTCAACTAAATTGTTTATTTGTCAGCTAATTATCAGCAATTTAGAGGACTAGTATCGCGGTTCCCAATGATATCGGGGCTTCTGTCAACTGCTGGCTTCCTCGTAATGTTATTGGTTATGTTAAGCGCCTGCATTCTGCCAAATGTACTTCATCAACATGATGGGATGGACCTGAGTACGGTCTCTCAAGCCCACGAACAGAGTGAGGATGGTACATCCGATGAATCCGGGACAGATAGCGAGGATGAGGATCGCCCTAGGGGTCGCAAGACACCAAGATCTAAGCGCTCGGGGGCTACGGGAGAACGCACTGTACGTCGCGATAATATCATCTCATTTGCCACAAGCTCCATGTGTGTTTAGGAGATTAAGGTTGAGGAAGAAAGCGACCCAACATCGTCACCGGACGACCAACCGCAATTGTTGCGACAACGCACGTCAAGGCTTGCGGGGAGGCAATCAGACTCTGACTTTTGAACAATCATGTATCTTGCTACGGCACAACCTCGTTTTCTAAGTTGTAACGAATGTGTTTCTACCCTTGACCACCGTGCCTCGAACTTCGAAGGCACCGTCGGCTATCTGATATTATTCCTAAATTGATGATCTCCGCGGCAATATGTCACTTCATTTTGAAAAGGTACGAAACATCCATGTTTGGCTGACATGAACAGTAAAATACTTGCCAGTGGCAAGCCATCGTAATGGATTCGTGAAGTAGCTCCCTGATTTAACGATATGGAGACACAACATGTTTTGTACTAACGTCTTTTAACCGACCACTGCTCCGGTCATGCTCCGGTTTGAAGATCATGGGCGGCCTTCTTTTCTATTCCCGAGGACTGTTACAACAACTCATTAGTGTGCAGGCACTTTCACAGCCGCTTTGGTGGGCATGACCATATGGGTCGTGGACGATCGATGTTTCGGCAACGTCAATTGCTCCATTTTGCGTGCCCGATGTCCAGAGAAGCCTAATTGAAAGTCACTCGTTTATATAGATTGCCCTACTCTCAGAGCGTTCTTACCTTGTCCCCAGCTATGCTCCTCATCAACGAACTCTTCACTGTGAAGGACAAGGTGGTTCTAGTGACTGGGGGGAGTCGAGGGGTTGGAAAGACGGCAAGAAATATTCTTTGTCTGCTTATAATAATTGTCTGAACGGCACTTCGTCCAGATAGCAGCAGCTTTTATTCAAAATGGAGCTAAAGTATGTATCTGGTGTTCCRTCGCACCTCTCCCAAGGAAACCAACTTGCTCAAACAGGTGTATATCACATCTCGCAAAGCGCGGGATTTGCAGTCCGCTTCCGAGGAACTCAGCGCCCTTGGTCCTGGTTCATGCATTCCGCTTTCTGCAAATTTGCAAGAATATGGTGAGGTCGTTAGACTCTCCGAAGAACTTAGAGCAAGAGAAGTGATGTTACATGTGCTCGTCAATAATGCGGGTACGGCGTGGAATGCGCCGTTGGACGAATTCCCTGTACGTACCTTGCCTGACGCTTGGCAAATCATGAGCTAATATCACACTCTTCCGCTTCTGTACCCACTGGTAATCTTTACGACATGTCACACCAAAACTAGGATGCTGCATTTACCAAAGTTTTGACTCTAAATATCCAACGAGCATTTACACTCACACAGTCGCTGCTTCCACTATTACGCGCCGCAGCTGTGGCTTCTCGGCGGGACCACGTGTATGAAGACCCTGCGCGAATCATCAATGTACGCCGTTCTAGCCGTAACTGGCGATAGTCGATTACTCTAATTGTTTTATCAGATCGGTTCGGTCGAGGGAATAGGAGTTCCGTTTCACGAAACGTATGCTTACTCAGCGTCGAAGGCTGCTCTGCACCACCTTAGTCGGCACCTTGCCAGCCGTCTGGGTTGGGAAGGCATAACGTCAAATACTATCGCTTATGGTTGGTTCGAGAGCAAAAGTGTGATACACCACTATCTTCTGGTATGTTATATTGATACCATTCTGCTAGTGACGGAACATGCTTTGAATACGCCTGAGAAAAAAGAGGAAACAACAAGCAAGGTTCCTTTGCAAAGGATTGGTCAACCCAAGGATATCGCAGGCGTGGTTCTATTCTTGGCCAGCCCATCCGGTGCCTACATCAATGGTGCTACACTAACGGTAGACGGTGGTTGGCTGGTTTCTAATCATAATTTAAAAATGAGAGCCATGGACCGAGAAATAAAATTGTGAGCTAACATGACACATCGTTTAGATAAGGATACACATGTCCTGGACATTATCAGTAATGTCAATCATCGTCATCAGCCTTCTGTTTTCCATCGGACTCTTGAGTAGCTCCCTTCTCTTSGACATCCCCCTTGGGAGAACTTTCTCCAGCTAGGCCTTTGACTAAATCCCCTGCATCATCGCCCTCCAGGCCAAGCTCTTTGACAAGATCCTCAAGTTCTTTCTTTGTAGTATGCACCCCCTGCAGACCATAACCTACCAGCTCTGTTCCAACATCGAACTGCCCTGCACGTTTGTTGACGGGCACCTGCTTTCTGCCCATGCTATTTGTTTCCAACGACTTTTGTTGAGCGAGAATCTTAGTCCTAATGTGATCTGGCGTCATCTGCAAGGGAAGGGCGACGCCTGGAACGCCCACAGGTTTGACTTCGATAGAAGGATAATCCTGATCGCGTTCAGGATTCCAGGATTCTTTCAGCCGTAGGAATCTGTCCAGCTCATCGTGTTCGACGGCGTCTTCGCTATATTAAACGTTCATGAACGTTCAATGACGAGTGTTAATGGCCAACGGATGTCCACCTACAACTCGGCAAAAGTCTAATGGATAGGGGAAGTCATGAGTTCAGTTGGTGCGCATGAAGAAGCTGGCTTACGCCTGGACATCGGCCTCCGACGAGGATTCCGGGAAGTTGCTGGTTATCTAGATATAATACGCCACCAGACTTGAACAATCATGCTTAAGATTATTTATTGCCACGCATCGTACCCGACGGAGCTTTCCTTTTCCAGAGCCTCTTCGCGTCTTCGTCGGATGCTAAGTCATAAGAAGAGAAGGGAATCTTTTTCACTTGAAGGATCCGCAACAGGTATTCTGTGGTCTCGCGTCAAAAAGTACACAGCGCCAACGATCCTGAACATGCTACCTTGGCGTTGTCTCAGAGCCGGCTGGGAAGCGATGGTGGTCAGAAACACAGATATAGGTGGAGATGGCATAGTAATGGCGGATAGTTAATCCAGATTCCAATAGACGATTTAGGAAGTTACTGATTCTCTCCATTATCATGTCCAATCCTTCTCTAAAGGTTCTCGTTGTCTGTCTAGGTGCGCTGGCGATCTCTTAGAGATATCAGTCCCATTTTGAGTCATTCAGGGAATATCTGTCGGTCGCCCATGGGCGAAGCAGTGCTCAGGGACGTTGCAGCAAAGCGCGGAATCACAATAACCATCGACAGCTGCGGGACATCGAATTACCACCTTGAGGAAGACCCGGACGAAAGGTGAGGTGGACCATCTTCTTCGATGCTGCGGCGAGCCGTTGCGGAGGCTGATATGAGACGGTATTAACACGTTCTCCAGGGCTGTGGAGGTTTGCACAAAGGCAAGCGGACTCTCACCCCACCTTTAATAACGCTCGAAATTACGATGAACAGAATGACGTACCAATCTCGCACCAGGCGCGCCAGATCTCGACATCAGATTTCACCAAGTTCTCGCATATCTTGGCGGCCGATGAGAGCAACCTGCGAAACTTGGAGCGCATAAAGCCCCAAGATTCTACTGCCCAAGTACAACTATGGGGCTCTTATCTAGATGGGAAGCCTATACCAGATCCATACTACGGGGGAAAGGTACGACCCAACATCGATGACCATGCCCTTTCTCACTCATCTTGTGTGTGCAGGACGGCTTTCAAGAGGTATACCAACAATGTGTGGCGCTTTCAAACGCATTCTTGGACAAGGTTACGGGAAGCGCATCAGAATGATTGATCAACGTATACCAGTTGTCTAATATACACATGGCAGCAACTAGTGGAATGTCGGCATCACAGCGGAAGATTGATTCCCGATGGCATCGTCCGCATTCCAATGGCTGGTAATTGTCTAGGAAGGTCATGAATTGAACAATCATAGTGAGGGAAGAGCAGACCGTTCGCACTTTGTTTTGGGTATAGAAATTAACGCCGCTAGTTAAGTTTGATAAGACCAACGTACGTGCGAAGACGTATATTACACACCTCTTGCCGTAGAAGCCTATGTCACCCAGTACGCTTCCCTGTAAGAGTTATTAACATCTAGTAAAAGTAACACAGTTCATGCTAACCTTGTTTCCGCTCCACGAGAACATTGGTAACGGAACTGGAATGGCCACATTAATGCCAACTTGTCCAACGTTTACGTCCGTTTCGAATTTTCGTGCGGTCGAGCCAGATTGTGTATAAATTGCTGCTCCATTTCCATATCTATTGTTATTGATGATGCTAATAGCTGCGTCAAGAGTATCGGCATGTAACAAAACTAAAACTGGAGCAAAAATCTCCTCCCTATCACATTCAGAACCGATATATACAAATATCAGAGCAAAACACCCACTTGTAACACTGCATCGAAGTATTTGCGTCAATGATGGTGGGCCCAAGGAAATTGCCGTTAGGATACTCTGGCACTGTGGTGCGACGTCCGTCCAAAAGAATATTGCCACCTTCGCTTTCAGCCGATTTGATAAGGCTAATTGCTCGATCTTTCGCCGCAGGAGAGATAAGTGGTCCCCTGACACATGGTAAGCCGATGATGAAAATTATTGTCACCATAACGCACACGTCCGTCTTCTCCTCGAAACCTCCACTAACTTTGAGTTTCTTAGTGCGCTCAATCAACTCAGGTATCCAATTTCTGGTCTCGCCCACGAGTACGGCTGTGTGACAAAGGCCACGCATTTAGTGCATACAACCCTGCTAACATATTGCTGTAACTCACCAACTGATATCGCCATGCAGCGCTGACCGGCCGCTGTCGAAGTCAAATACGACAACTCACAAAAAGCCAAGAAGCCTTACCGCCGAATGCCGAGCCGACTATTGCCTTTAGTGTCTCATTTTTGTTGGCTATCTCAAAATAAGAATAGAACACGACGAAAATAATGGGACCAACCATCGGGCATTATGATGGCGTGATTTTTTGCACCCATATTCGACTGAAAAAGATGATGAGGATAAGAGAACGAACTTGAAATAACAACACACTTGAACACGTTTCCCATTCAATGTCCCTCTATGATTGAAGGTAAGCGAGTAAAGCTACTTGATAATTCATCTCACCGCTCAAAGATATGCTTCCCAGCACGATCTCCGCCTACAAAGCTAATGGCCTTGATTTCTGGGTGATCGCAGATAGCATTCACCGTTGGCACTCCACCATGAACAACGTTTATTACACCAGGCGGTAGTCCTGAAATAGACTGAATACTCATGGCTTAGCGAATGGTGATTCAAAAACAAACCTGCTCGCTGACATAGCTCCGCAATGATCATCGCTGCGCCGGGATCGCGTTCTGATGGTTTGACGATCAACGTATTACCCGTAACGGTCGCCATGGGGATTGTCCAAAGGGGTATCATCCTGGATGGGCAGAGATAAGACAGGTGCGCGATACTCAAAATAACATATTCACGCAGGGAAATTGAAAGGTGCGATGCTAGAGCAAACGCCCAAAGGCACCTTTCTGACGTAGGTATCCATATCCTTGCTCACTACTTCGATCAGCGTAAGGCCACGAGCAAAAACTGAAAAACTGACCTTCGATTTTATCACCCAACAGAGTCGTCGTAGCAGCAGCAGCAGTTTCGACGACTTGGAGACCGCGGTACAGATCGCCATGTGCGTCTACGTAATATGAGCTTCAGTAGTAATTTAGAATTGCGTATAGGAATACCAGGAAGTGTTTTCCCCTGTTCTAGTACAATGCTACTAGCTATAGCTTCTGAATTTTCCCTAAGAAGCTCTTGTAGCCTGCAGCGCGTATTGGTAATGGAAATGGTTTAGAATGCGGCATCTTACTTCAATACAAAGCGTTGCCTTGAAATGACACTGGTCTTGCTCCAGGACTTATACGCTTCAGATGCAGCGTCAACTGCTTGTTGAAACTCGCTTCCGGTGGTTTGAGGCACACGAGTAACCAATGTTTGCGTAGACTGGTCCTGTAAGCCATTGGTGATAGAGCGGGGACATCTTTCTTACTGGATCAAGTACATCAAACCATTGGCTTGATTTGCTCTCCACGAACTCTCCTCCAATAAAGTTCTTGGTAGTCCCTCCGGTCGCGCTAGTACCCTTCCATTCCGCTGAAATCTTCTCAGCAAATGGCAATGCTTTTGCATTTAAGGACCTTGGATGCGGAGACACGGAGAATGAACGTATTTGCGAGCAGCGCAGGCGAGGAAATCGTTGGAAAGACATAACGCTGCGGCGGGTGAGTGCCAGTGCGGCGGGGTAGTAATTTATAGCACCCGGCGGGCGGACCATGAGCCGGGCCCAGTACGCGAAGGCGATCGGTCACGTGGCATTATGTCACGTCGTGTGACTGTGACTATACGAAGGTACTTTTTGCGAGCAGGCAACTGAGGCAGGAAACGGTACGCGACAAGGCTCGTGATGTACTCAAATGTGCTGAGGACGCCGTCAATCAACGGCTGCAATCCCAGCGACGCCTCGTCGTCGAGCGCAAATTCGTTCCCTGCGGCGTTCCAAAACCAGGTAGACTATCGCGCCTATGCGCCAGCACAACATCGTTCGCATATAATGCATCAACCGTCGGAATCTCAGTGGTCGTCTCAGGGACACTCTAATCCTGCTGCCTATTCTCACAGTACCCCTCATCAACAGTCATGGCCTAATCAGAATCATCAGATGCAACATAGCCAATATCCGAACGTGATGCAGGGCATGAACCCCATGAATTTTCCGTTCATACCTCAGCAAGTGATCCATGATGCTCTAGCCATGTCAGCGCCAGTTGAGGCTGCGGACGAGCCAACCTTAGTCCAAGCCATTCTCTCTAGTCGTAACAAAGGTGAAACGTACAAAGATGCCTTGAACAGTCTCCATGGGGTGCGTGGTGCCCTCTGCAGCATAGACCTAACTGAATGAAGGGATGGTAGAAAAATGGGCATTCGGCTAGCCTGTGGAAAGATTATTATCTTGAACACAAGGACCGTCTAGATGCTTGGATCGCAATGTGCATTGAAGCTGACGCGCAGAAGACTACAGCGACTACAAAAAAACCCATGGTACTGAAGCAAATGTTGAAATCCGAGTCCTCACCGTCTGTGGCTTCCAAGTCATCCCCTGCACCATCTGCTACCAAACAAAAGCAAAAAAACAGGGAATGTGCTTCCACAAAGTCTAATGCACCCAACCTTCCACGAGTTGGTAGGACAACACAAAATAGTCTTTCTGCGCCTACACCCGTTTACGACGATCGTTTGCCACCTCCCAATGCAGAAATACGTATTCCATCGCCACCATCGCGATCACCTAGCCCTCCTCGGCATATCGTGCCGCAAGGCAGGGGAAACAAGTACACGCCRGAGGATAGAGATTTCTTTATCAGGTTTATCTCGTGGCGCCTCAAAGGTAACCCATGCTTGACTCGGATGGACCTTTGTGAGCAACTGGCTGAAAAGGTTCGTGCCATAGTTATAGATTTTTTCTAGTAATGACGGCGTCAAGGCTCCACACCACACTTCGCAATCTTGGGCATCCTATTGGTCGAACCATCATGACGTTCCTGATAAGATATTAGCAGCGGCGCAAGGCGGTTCTGAAGATGAGGATGAAAGTGAATCATCGTCAGCTGAAGATAAGGATAAGTTCCCGCTTAAGCGTCGACCAAAATACTATGAATCCGGCTCAAGTTCTGAGGAGGATCGGCCGTCTACTAGTCTGGATGATGAAGGAGATAGCGCACAAGACGAGGACGACGAAGACGAGGACGAGGACGGCGATGACGCTGACGGACCTGTCCGGTTGTATAGCGAAAATGAGATGGGATCCAAAGGCGCACCTTTCACCGATGCTGATCTGTACATCACCGCCAAGTACGTGGCGTTTTTCTCCGATTTTGAGAATGCTACTACACGGGAACGATGGGATCCATATCATGAACTAGTAAGTGAAACTGCTTGGAGTTGTCTTAAGCATCACTCAGACTTTACGAGCATCCCCAACGGTCTGCAAAAGCCTGGGCTGAGTATTATCGTAGATACGAGCACGGTAAGATCAGATATCATTGATTGTAGGCGACAGACTAATGCCAAACGACAGCCATCAAGCGGCTCGCAGCTAGAATTCTTCGCCAAGAGAAGTTGAGTGGGTCGATCGATAGCCGGCGGGCAAGGCCATCCTGGGCAAGTAACTCCTCGCGATGGAAACGAAAACACGAGGAGGTGGACGGGGAAGGCGATGACGGGGGTAAACGTAGTAGGGGAAACTAAATCTTGGGAATGGCTTTCCTTGGTATCTGTACACTGTCTTATAATTGCAAGTCGATCGCGAAGGTAGTTGGCACCACGTGCCGCCCACGAATCGATAAAGCTACTGTTCTTCTTGTTCCTTTCTCCACTTCTTCTCTCCTTCGACCTACATCATGGATGAAGAATACGATGCAAGTCTCATTGCGCTCGGTCTTTCACCCCTCTCACTGCCCGCAGGTTATTGTCCTAGGCACCGGCCTTACGGAATGCATTCTGTCCGGTCTGCTCTCCGTCGAGGGCAAGAAGGTCCTTCACATGGATCGCAATGATTATTATGGTGGAGATAGCGCCAGTCTCAATTTAACTCAGGTGCTACCTTCATCCCGTCGCCATACCCCTCAATGTCTCAGATTCTAAACATATCACCGTCTATCGCAGCTCTACAGCAAATTCCGCTCTGGTCAAGCAGCTCCCGAGGAGCTGGGTCGCGAAAGAGATTATGCCGTCGACCTTGTACCCAAGTTCATCATCGCGTCGGGTGAATTGACCAAGATCCTCGTCCATACGGATGTCACTCGTTATCTTGAATTCAAACAGATTGCTGGTAGTTTCGTCTACCGCGATGGAAAGATTTCCAAAGTACCCAGTACGGAGATGGAGGCAGTCAAGAGCCCGCTTATGGGCCTGTTTGAGAAAAGGCGAGCCAAGAAGTTTTTCGAATTTCTTCAAAACTGGAAGGACGAGGATCCCACCACACATCAAGGAATCAACCTGGATCACATGTCTATGAAAGAGGTGTATGAGAAGTTTGGATTGGAGCCCGGTACACAAGATTTCATTGGCCATGCTATGGCGCTTTACCTCGATGATGAGTAAGATCTAACACTGTCCAACAGTTAAACTGACTGACAATTAGTGTTTGTTTTGTAGTTATATCAATAAGCATGCGCGACCCACTTATGAACGCATTATTCTTTATACCTCCTCTATGGCGCGATATGGTAAATCACCGTACATTTATCCACTCTATGGCCTTGGTGAACTGCCCCAATCCTTCGCCCGCCTAAGTGCCATATATGGCGGTACCTATATGTTGAACAAGCCGATTGACGAGATAATAACTGACTCTGACGGCAAGTTCGTCGGTGTTACCAGCGAAGGAGAAACGGTGAAGGCGAAGCAAGTCATTGGCGATCCCAGCTACTTCTTGTCTCAAGGGGATGGCAAACTCAGGGTCATCGAAGAAGGAAAGGTTGTCAGGGCCATCTGTATCTTGAAACATCCCATTCCGGGAACCGATGACGCTGACAGTTGCCAAATCATTATACCTCAGAACCAAGTTGGCAGAAAACATGGTGCGTGAGTTGCCATCACAACGACCGTTATTGACAAATATTAGATATCTACGTTGCGGTGGTTTCTTCGACGCACAACGTCTGCGCGAAGGGCGTACACGTTGCTATCGTGAGCACCATCGTCGAGACAGACAAGCCCGAATTAGAAATCGCTCCTGGGCTCAAGCTTCTTGGTACGATACACGACAAGTACGTGCGAAATGCTCACATCCCAAATCTTTGGTATTGACTACATGAAATATAGATTCGTTACTATATCTCCCGTATATACACCCACAAGCTCGGGACAGGCAGACAACATCTTTATTACCCGTTCATATGACGCTACCTCACACTTTGAAACTGTAGCCGACGACGTAAGAGATGTATGGAAGCGAGTGGTTGGCACAGAGCTTGTGCTCAAGAAACGCGAGGTCGAAGTTCAAGAGTAGAAATGGCTTTCTGTACATTTTTGGAATCTAGCAGACATTACTTTTGTGCAAAAAATTATCAAAGATTACGATAACATGGAGAATGCACTCATGTCGAACTCGGGTATCTCAACATCTTTCTTGGCGGCTTTCATTAAGTTACCTATACCCGTCTTCCGTGCGACAAGATCTGTGTTATCTTCCACCGTTTTTAATGGTAATGCCATCTGTTCTACCAAGGCAGGTGTGCCCGGTAGCGAAGACACGTTCATATCGATCAATATCGACGACCTGTGACGAAGGGCCGGCTCGAGAGCAAATAAGTTTCGGGTGCTCTTGGGGCTCGGCGGAACCATCAGTTGTTGCAGGACTGACAAGCCAGCCTGCGGACGCTCAAAGGACCACGATCGGAGGAGATCCAAAGCAAGAGCATGACATCCTGAGCAAACTATCGGTCAGATCGCGGATCGGGTCAGATCACACAAGCCGCACCCATTCTGCAAAATACGCGAGCCATTTGCAGCACAAAGTTGAACTCGGATCGGCCAGATATTTCACTGGTTCCCTTGGCGGCTTGCAATGTCTTGGATCGTAGCTGTGAGAATAACAAAGCAAGACTAGGATCATCATAGTGAGGTTCGCCGATTTCATCCACAATTATGCTGTAAGCGGCAGCAATATCCTGCAATGGCGTCTGTCATAGTAGCGTGAGGTTATTTTCCAACATCCAACATGGGACTTATAACAATTTACCAAAAGCACCCTCACGGCAAGATCCCTCCGATGTAGGAGCCAAAATGCCCAGCTTGCGAGCCAACGATTACCTTTAGTGAACGCGGCAGGTAGRACGTTGTCTTTCACGATAGCCAAAAAGACAGGCCCTTCGCTGCTCTGTTCCACCACGCGTGCTAAGAGGATGGCAAGCTGAAAGTCTTCCAAGTTCCTAATGCAGACGTTTACAGCATCGTGCAGGGAATTGCCCAGCAAGAAGAATGCAGCAGCATATTCTGATGCTATTCAGCAGCGGGTGGCAGCGAGAATTGTGTTTACTCACCGAATCGCTGTTTTGCTAATAGCGCATAGGCATTTTTGAGCGCCGCAGTTCGCCATCGCGGCTGTGAAAAGTCGTTGGAAAGAAATCTGAGCATAAGGGCCTGTTCTTTGTGCCATGCCGCCTGCCTCCACAGGCTTTGAACCAGTTTTACTTTGCCCAGTGCAAAGTAGAACAGGGAACAAGCAGTGGGATCACGGTTATCTCCTGCCAGAAACTCATTGCGCGCAATGTTTTCCAGCAGCGTTTTCTATGGGAGGTATTAATGATGCATCGCGAAACATAACAAAGGACACAGACCAGTTCTTCTGTTGAATTCAACCACAGAGCGATACCGAGGGCCCGAGCGTCTGACCACAATATCTTGCCGTTGCATGCGGTGGTGATGGCGTCTAGGAGCAATCCTTGGCTTTCACTATGAAAAGCCCACACCATATCTCGAAACCGAAGCCTTTCTCGTCGTTCGGTCTGCCTCGGCGCGACACCATTTGTATTGGGAGTGGTGGGTGCGGACACCCGGCGATTCAGTATGTAGAATGATCTCGTTGATATCAGAAATCGAAGTCCATTTGCATCTAGTGCACGTCTTTGCTCTTCAATCTAAGCAAGTAGATGAGCTGGGGTGGCCCGAACACATTGGGCAACCTACTTCAAGCGTTGTCTGAAGAAGAACGAGAAGGTGGGCCTGCTCATTCGGGGTCAGATGCGGCAGAGGTCGGATTTCCAGGGTATCAATCAGGCGAGTCACAAGTCGACGCGAGAAAAACTCTTCATCACTAGATTTGCGTCAAGTTGTGTTTATTCTCTGACAAAATGTTATCACTTGTCCTGTTCATCCATTCCATTGAACAAAGCAGTGTAGTTCTTTCTCAAATTTTTCTGGAGGCGTAGTCAGATCCCAGCGAGTTCCAGACTGGAAAGCCTTACCATAGGACCAATGCTGTCTGACTCGTAAAATTTCTCGATGGGTAGAGGGGACCAATGCCATGTTCCGCCTTCCTTTTCGTAAGCAAGAACATCGCGTGCAAGATTTACGATGATTTCCTTTACTAACTCTACTTTTCCTTTTTAGATAGTTAGCTAGTGTTGGCCAAAGTTTCCTCTCTCTTACCCCACAATAGGCACTGTAGAAGCATCTGGGGGTGGTAGTCTTCCAGTGGTCCGTTCTGTCGAGCTGCATATTCAAATAAGCTGTTGGACGGCTCAGATGGGCCGAAGAGGCATAAATAATGCCCAGCGCCGATCATGAATGATCCATTTGTTAGCCAGATAGAATCGCTGATTGGATAAGGAATAAAACTAGACTGAGTTAGCATCTTGTTGATTTGGGTATGTAAAAAGTGGGACACCTTCCAATCTCTATTTTATAGCACAATGACCAGCCAGGACCAGGATCGAAATAGGTCATTCGTTGGTGACATAGTAAATCAACATGATGCAAGAATCCAAGAGCGAGGATGGACTGTTGATCCGGTGTCGATGTCCAGTCAAGGTCATTCACCATCTCACTATAGCCATGATCAGCAAAAGGTCGCAATATGGTAGAATGTCGACTTACTCGATCGTACAGCGGTATTCTAGACCAGAGGCGAATTCAGACTCCTGAGAATCCCATATAGTTAGCTCCTCCCCGCCTGGAACCGGAACAACTGTGGCAAATTAGTAGAGTACGCCATCTCGCTTCTTAGCACATACTAAGCGCTGTCTTTTTTGCTGAACTACATCTAGCTTTTCTCATTCCTATTCGTCCTGTTCTTACTTTGCCTGTGCGGCGCCACGGTTGTGCTGCGCTRTCTTCTGGGACCCAAAATTCGAGTTCACCAGTGCTCGATAAACTAAGTAGTACGTCATGTTCTGACGCAGTCCCTTGATTCGAGCTCCACGACATGGGATCAACGGGTAATATTTTTTGTGGTGGACTAGAAAGTGGCAGTTGGGTGGTTGAGTGGATACGAAGTTCGCGCCCCCCTTCTACTCGGACTTGAATGATCGTAGAGTCCGGCGTTATGGCAAATATGTTCTCATCTCTGCTCTGGGAAGGCAATGAAAAGAGCGAAATGAGGGGAGGAAGGAGTATCGTGTGAGATTCTGACGCGTATAAAGTCAAGGCACCTTTATCCTTTGAATATGCAGCAAAAATCCTGCCTGCGCAAAGAGTTATTACGGATTAGCTAAATGGCGAGGCACGGTACCTTCGTCAAGCACCACCACAAATTCTGCGGAGTGCCAGCGTCCGGTCCGGCGTAGCTCTGTACTTTGTTCGGAGATTCCCCACACATCCCCGCCGCCGTTTGTACGAATGGCTGCCACCCCACGTCCCTCAGGCGTTCTAACGAACCGCACGATATCCGATTCTTCATCTGGCATTCGGTCCAATAGTCTGTTGTTTAAGCAAAGACCGTCGCCCTGGGCATCAAAGAAAGAGAGTGGCTGGATGGTATAGGTGGACAAGGGTGGCGATGTGACAATTGTCAAGTTGGAGGGGTCTAAGGCTGGTAGCGCATACAAGTAACGGGGAGGGCGAAGAGAGGATGGGAGAAGATGTTGCAAAGCGAACTGTCTTAAGAGAGTTGGGGGTCTACGATCTATATTCTACGGTGCAGGTGAGCGGATAAAATTTAGACGATACTGAGAGCTGACCGCAACAGCAGTCACGACCATTGAACCATCTGCAAGGGTGCGCAAAAAGAGGTCCCATCCCTCTTCTAATATATCTTTTATCCGCCGTGAGCGTACGTCATCCTCGGGGGGCGATTTCATGAGGGTGTGGTTGAGAGCTTGACTGATAGTTTCTCTATCTAGCCAGAAAATGGCCGAATCTGAAGGACTTGCGTGCTCGGAAGCGAGAGAAAAGGGCACGCAGGAAAATATGTCAAGTGACGCGTGCAACTGTAGATGCATTGGTCGATCGAGTACTGGCATAAAGATTCGCAGCGTAGAATCTGACGTTATGGTGTAGAGGATCAAATCATCTCTATTCGGGTTCAGCGGCTTTCAAGGGGAAGGTTTTGGACTGACCGGCTGGATGCCTGGGAGTGCCTCCAGGAGAGATTAGTGACAGGGCGGGGATGGCGGATGGATTGGATCACTCGGCCGCATGTCGTGGAGTACAATCTGACGCTGCTGTCTGTCTATATTCATTGTTTAGACGAAGTCGGCGGAAACGAGTTGGCCTACATTGGACGAGGTTGCAATATACTGGAGCGACGGACAGTAACAAATCAGGGCGGGAGCGTTAGTCCTATTTGGGTCAGGTGCGGACGCATATAATTGCAAAACGCGTACGAGACAGTCCATTTCGGAGACCATGTTGGGAGATCGTTATCAAGGATGAGAGTGTAGATAGACAAGCCACTCTGACACCCAACGGCGAGAAGTCCTAAGAAAGGTGAGGGGGGCCTCGGGAATGGCGAGCTGGACAGACCTGATCTACTGGCCAGCGCCGTAATCACAGCGCCTTCTGGCAAGACGAGGGTGGAATGAACACGCCATGAATCCTTGCCATCAGACAAGCACCAGGCCGCAACGCGGGCGCCCATGGCGGCGATAATCTAAAGAAGGTGAGGAGAGGACGGGAAGGAGAAGGACGACACGCACGAGYTTCATGCCGGCGTCGACGGCCATGCAGGAGATGGCGCAGGGAGCATATCGTGTGCTGGGGAAGGCGACCCAGAAGGGGAGGACGCGGAGGAGGACGAGGGAGTGCGCATCGAGGACGACAACGGCGTCACGGGACAGATGGAGCTGGCGGACGGTCAGCGGGCGGGCGGGAAGGAGAAGCGACGCACCAGGAGCGGCGGCAGCAGGTGGAGGTCGGCGGGCGGTGCGGCGGCGTAGTGGTGCGCGAGGCGCAACATGTCGGGCCGGACGGGCGGCGGCGTAGCAACGGTGCGCAAATCCGGCCCGTGGACCGGTCTTCCCCGCCATGCGTCTCCCCGCGCTCGTTGCGCTCGCCACCCTCGCCTCGGCAGCCCAGGCGCCGTTCCGCCCCGTTTCGACTACGGTGGCCGACATCCTCTACGCCGACTCGGACTACGAGGCTCTCGTCCGCCTGCTTCAGCGCGCCCGCCTCATCCCCACTATCAACCGCCTCAATGGCTCCACCCTCTTTGCCCCCACAAACGACGCAATCAACCGCCACGCATCTACACATCCCCTCTGGCTTGCCGCACTACAGGACCCGCCATACCTTCCACTCGCAGACAATGTCCAGGAAAAGCTCCGCCAGCAGCTCTTCTACCACCTCCTTAACTATACCTTAGACGATGTCCCGGCCGACACCTCTGCTCTCGTTCTGGACACGCTTCTCTTCCCAAGGAAACCTCCAGAAGRTCCCACTCACGAGCCGCCCCCCTCTCCGCCGTGGATGCCAGTCCCCGGTGGCAGCCTGGGGGGTGCGCCGCAGCGGCTGCGCATTGCCACGAGGGACGGCCACGGGTATGTTAGTGTCGACGCGTTTGGAAAAGGCGGCGTCGAGATTTCCAAGGAAAAGAAAACCGCTGACAACGGTGCGGTGTTTGGAATCAGTGACATACTCGTCCCCCCACCCGACTTGGGTCAGCCTTTGTTCTTTTCGCGTTAAACGCGTTTCTAACCTCACCGCAGCTCAAGTCGTCTCGCAACAAGCTACGTTATCATATTTTCGCAACATATCCAACCCAGCCATCACCAAGGCGCTTAACAGTAGCTCCGAATTAACATTGTTCTTGCCCGTGGATTCTGCTTGGAATACGCTGGACCCGTATGAACGTCTCTACCTAGAAAGCGAGTTCTCGGCGGACGATGTGCTACGCATTCTGAACATGCATGCCGTGGTCCAGAAAGGTGTCAAATGGTCCGACTCTTTGAAACCCTCGACAAAACGTGCGTATGACGATGATGTTATATATATATTCTACTGAACGATCTTAGTGACTACTCTTGATGGCACGAAGCTGGAGATACAAGTGAATGACGGCAAAATCAAGGTGTCCTCCGCAGACTTGATTCAGCCAGACATTTACGCGTCAAACGGTGTTCTGCATCTCGTGTCTTCCCTCCTTATCCCACCAGGCGCTCTCCAGTTGACTCCAGAGAAGTATCTATTGTCGCTCAACTGCACTAAATTCGTCTCTCTTCTACACTCCGTCGACCTCCGGTCCCTCATCAATGACACAGAGACCAAGATAACGATCCTTGCTCCACGTGATGACGTCTTACAGGCTTACAACCACTCGGATCTACCAGAGAAAGGCAGCATGGAACTCAAGAAGCTGCTGCAATATCATTTTCTTTCTGGAAAGTTCACTCGAGAACGGAACGCCCTGTTGGAAGAAGAAGGTTTTGGTGGTGGAAAGCAGGTCCTCTCAATTGAAGTCTCCTCTGACGACAAGAAGTCGCCTTCGTACCATTTTGGTGGCGCTGGAGTCATTGGTGAACCCGGTAAGAGCTCCCTTGGTTGCATGACGTCAAGTCTTACCGTCCTGATAGTTGAAGTCAACAACACCGTGATCTACTTTATTTCTCGCCCCCTCACGCCTCCTGTCGATCCACTCGAAGCGGCTCTGCCGCACCTTGACTTGTCATCGTTCATTGCTGCCGTCTTCTCCACATCCCAAGCTGATGCATTACGAAAGGAACCTCGAACAACTCTCTTTGTCCCCCGCAATGTTGCCTTTAAGCGTTTAGGCCTTCTCGTCAGCACCCATCTACTTTCGACATCTTCCAAGCAGGACTTGCAGAACGTSGTGCTACATCATGCAATACGAGATATTCAGTATGCGCGCTCGCTCACAAATGGGTCGCAACACACTTTTGCGACCCTAGAAGGGAGTGACGTCCAGTTCGATCGCTTGAAAAATGGAAGCATTCTCATGAGCGGTAGCGGTGGCTGGGCCGACATGAAGTCTGAGGTTTCTCCCCTTGATCTACTCACCCAAACCGGCGTCATCCATGAACTTTCGGACGTGATGATTCCACGCTCAGTCGATTTAACATTGGGAAAACTGGTCAAAGCCGCAAAAGGATCAACCATGGCTACACTGGTTGTGAAAGCCGGTTTTGAATGGGTGTTGAACGGCACGGCACCCCCGGAAGGGTCTCCTTGGGCTAGGAAGGATATATTAGGTGCGAGCTGGACACTCTTATGTCCCACCGACGATGCCTTCAAAAAGTACGACCTCGATGCCCTGTATGCCAATCCAATCACCTTGGAATCCATCATCACTCAGCATCTCATTCCAATGCCAAGTAATAAACCTAGCGTGTTCGACAAAGAATTAAACAACAACCAACCGCTACCTCTTATAGACTCTGCCACGTATTCAACCCTGTACTCGGCGTCATCCGCCTACGGGGACATTATAATTCGTCAACAGGAGGATGGGAAAGATATTGTCGTTGGCATCAAGGGAGCTCGCGGGACAGACGGCACCTCTGACTGGGCACGCGTGCTGTCCTGGGGCAGATCAACAACTGGCGGCGGCACAGGTGGCGTTGTCCAGATTGACCAACTTTTGATGCCGTACTATCCCTCATGGTGGATAGAGTATGGTGCACCGTCGTCGTTTGGAGTATTTGGAGCTGCCTCTATCTGTGCATTTTTCTATGGGATCAGGAAGATATGGCAGCGCGATACGACGGAAGCGACGTTTGAACCGGTTGGAGGCTTTGGTCGGGACGATGATTCATAGATAGTACCCTGTGTATATATAGTATCGTACTAATGTATTCGGCTTTAGCATGTGAATTGTCCGACCCGAGGCCCAAAGGCCAGCAGCCGACCCGTCTCACTCCTTTCAGTGAAGAACGATGGTACGTCCTATCCTCGTCTGTATATGCGCCATCTGAGCGCTTCGCTGCAGAGCACCGAGGCCCCAGCAGCGGAAGAAACCCGCGTGTCCGCAGTAGAATCTGTTAAATCGTTTATTGCGGGAGGAGTAGGCGGCGTGTGCGTCGTTCTCGTCGGTGAGTTTTTTTGCCCTACCAACTCCCACAAGTGCGAGTTCGCAGCGCCGCAGGCCATCCATTCGACTTGACAAAGACAAGACTGCAAACCGCATCTCCCGGAACGTATTCCGGTGCCGTTGATGTAGTAAAGAAGACGCTGGCTCGCGATGGTTTAACAGGGTGAATCATGTGTCTCTCACGCAGCTGTAACATGTCACCAACATACAGGTATTATTATTCAGTCTCTACAGAGGCATAGTCCCACCGCTCTTGGGCGTCACACCCATATTCGCAGTGTCTTTCTGGGTGAGATATGAGAACAGCTATATCCAAGGCGACCGACTGACAGCACGCAACTCTGTATAGGCCTACGATGCAGGAAAGCAGTTGATCTATGGCCTGACACCGAATAGAAAATCCGAATCGCTTTCAACTGTTGAACTTGCAGCAGCTGGGTTCCTATCTGCCGTTCCAACGACGCTTGTTACGGCACCGGTGGAAAGAGCAAAGGTGTTGCTTCAGGTGCAAGGACAAGGCCAAGCTGAGCAGAAATACAAGGGCGTTACAGACGTTCTTGGGAAGTTGTACAAGGAAGGCGGTATTCGTAGTATATTCAAAGGAACCGGGGCTACTCTTGCTCGCGACGGGCCTGGAAGTGCTATGTACGTGTGGAGGTGGTGATCCGCGGCGACCCTTGACGAATCGTGTTCCCAGGTACTTTGCTGCATACGAAGTGACGAAGAAATGGTTAACTCCAGCTGGCTCGTCGCCATCGGAACTCAACCTGGGTGCTATCATTCTCGCTGGTGGCACAGCAGGGATGGCTATGTGGTCATTGGCTATTCCACCAGACGTACGTTTCCTGGTTGCTTGTGACATCGACCGGCAAGTTCTAACCTGGGTTATTCGCAGGTCATCAAGTCGAGAATTCAATCGGCTCCGTCAGGCACATACTCCGGATTCATGGACTGTGCACGCAAAACGATAGCTGCCGATGGCGTTGCTGCTCTTTGGAAAGGATTCGGACCAGCAATGGCTAGGGTGCGTTACCTGCTTCCTCTTTATCTTCGGCATCTTCTAACTCACAACCCCAGGCATTCCCCGCAAATGCTGCCACATTCGTGAGTTTTCACAACTTGCTTGAGATTCAAAATACGAGATTGAATATGCTTTAGCTTGGAGTAGAAGCGTCGAGAAAACTTCTCGACAAGATGTTCTGATTGCATATATCTTAAACTTGGGCTGGATTATACCAGTATCATAAATTCAAGGATACCTAGACAAGCTGTTTGGCTAGAGGATAGAAGGTTAATGACACCGGTTAATACAGGCGACGTCAGCGTACTCATTACTGTGCATTCTGGTGGGCGAAGCTACGGAGGCCATCCGTTAAGGTACATTCTCAGCCCTTGGAGTCTATGTCATACCCTGGGCCGCTGTCTGGCTGACTATATCAATGGTAACCAACGTTCGCTCAACGGTCAACTACACTCCTCATTTTCGCAAGCTGCTGACAGCCGGATCTTCACGGTTACAATAAGCCATGGCAATACCCCATCAAACGAAAAATGAGGGGCCAGGGTTGAGACGTGGGACTAGAGCTAATTACAGCTAATTGCCCGCAAAGTATGTATTCCTCTTATTCGATTCTCGCCATTTACAAGACGTCATGACACGTACGCCTCTAGCACGCCAAAGGAGCGTGATATTCTCGTTGATATGCGGTGAGCTGAGATATTATTGCGTCAATTTCTCAGAGTGTTCTCACTTGTGTCATTGAGGGATTTCGTCCGCAAAATTCACTCGACTGTGCATCAGGTCCTAGGTTTCATTAAGCACTCCGCGGATGCTAATTGCCATGATGTCGGATCGGCGGCTGCTTTTAGGCAAATTAGTGGGTTTAGARCTGTTAAGAAGCAAAAATCGCTCTCGGACATCAAGACTGGGGGATGTTTGATCGATCCAGAACTAACGACTGAATTGAAATCTTGTACAGTACTGTAAGCTACGTGGTCTACAACTCTAAAATATCCAACATACACAATATAGTACACTTTGTTTAACGTCTGGGTTATTTAGTCCAACTTGAAGGTATTGAGGAGACAATGTCTGACCAGGCGGAGAGCCGTCCCATCTCCCAATCTTCAACGTATGATAACCCGGCACTTCCACGCCTTCCCTCTTCAACCTTAAGTCTTTTTTCCGCGTCGCACCAAAACATCACCCAAGACCCCATGCGGATGTGACCAGTGCTGCGCTCAAAATACCATTTGTTGACCGGGTTGTCGGCGCGACTTCGCCAAACCAAGTCATAGCCTTCACCAATCCCACCTTTTCCGCCGTTAGGGTTGGCCGAAAATGGGTGCCCGAGGCCATATGATTCGTCGTGCAGAGCAACCCACAAAAAGTCGACGGTTCCATCTCCTTGATGGCTGGGAAGCACGGCAAACTTGTCAAGATAGGCAATGGGCCTGCCTAATGCAGGACAAGGTTCCCGCGTGACTATAGCAGCGCCGGCGTAATCGCCGGCCACAATGACGAAATCCAAAGTCTTTTCAAGGCGTTCATAGAAAGAAGAATCATCGAGCGTGCGGCGGAAGGACTGCTCCAGCAGCGCGTTGAGCCGGACACGATCAATGTCAGAAACTGATCGGATGACTTGAATTGGAAGTCCACGTCGAAGCAAGGTGGGAGTATGTGGCGTTAATTTACGGTTTCCCTGAAGCAAGGCGTGAGGAAGACTGGAAGAGACCGCGGGCTTGTTGGTGATAAGATTGCCGATGAGAGAACTGGGGGATCGATGAGAGACCATTATGGCGGATGAAGTTGGAGGCATATATGCCAAACAAGTATTTGCCAAAGAGAGGTTGGCAAGAGCAGTGGGATGCGTGTATTCCCATTGTTTTTGGAATGTATCGTTGATATATGGATGTTCGGAAGTGAGATTAATGAGTAAATGCGGGTATCCTGAACGAGCGTAGGAGGGAACTCCTCCTTCTCTGTTGATGATCATAAGCCTGAGAGGGGTCAGGTCAATGTCACCGGAGCGTATCCGSTCATTTTCATTGGCTTGGGGAATCGAAGATTTATCTAGCTGGGCAGCTTCCACCATACCCTTTGCAAGTCCACCGATGACATCGTTGGCATGTACCCTCACTGACCGGCATAGAGAGTCAAGGGCAAAGGGAGCGACGACTGGTATTTCTCCAGCGCGCAGGGCGGATCTAATGGGAGCAAGATCCGAAGGAGTGGTATGAGCTTCGGGTGGCACAATGCCATGTGTCGCATCGCTTGGTTCGTCCGGCTTAGGGCCGAGGCGCATGACAGTACCGAGCACGGGACGAGCACGAGCACCCTGCTTTTCCAGGTGAGAGACGATGCGCGTCGTCTCGGCAACAATAGCGGGACGTTCATCCTCTTCACCTGGATGCAGTGTATCGTTTTCTACGACGATGACGCTGACAAGACCRAGCTTCTCGAGGTAGACGAGACCACGGCAAATGCTGTCCAGCTGAACGTCCGAGAATGGACCTTGGATTTTGACGAGAGCTGTACGCCTGTATATTGGATTTAGGATGGAAGCAACAATCGTGTTGGCGCCAAGTTGACTGGAGGTGGCGGGTGCCGGATCTTGGAGCTGCTTTTGATTTTGCAGTATGGTTTTTGGAGGGAAGGAGGGAATGGGGACGGGAGAAATTTTTGCGGCGGGACGMGGCCCAAATGAGTCAAGGTAAGATCGAGTGTCCCTTAAGGAGGGGTTGGCGCGTAAAATAGAGAGAATAAAGTCCTGGAGGTAATCTGAGCTCAAGCAGAAAAGAAGAAAGCAAAAGGGTTACATTGTCTGGCGGAGGAGTGTCCTCTATGTCATGGATTGGGTTTGGCAAGTTGTGGATGGTCTGTGCCTGGGTAAGAATGGGCATGGAAGCGAAAAGAATACGGACGGCAAACGAGGCGCGCGGGACAGAGCAGAGAGACGGGCGAGCGCGAGCAAGCCTTGAGAGGAGGGGCATTTTTGCTGACTCGGACTGCACGCATGAGATTATAAGGAAAGGCGTATATTGCGCTGTTTACATGATAAGATTATCTACACGCTCAACACACGGTACTCTTTGCCAATGCCAGTCTCGGCACCGTCTTGCTGTGGAGCTGGTCTTAGCGCTGCGTGCTTGCTGTCCGAATACACTTACCACCAGTACTAGTCCATCCTCGTTGCACATTGCCTCCAGCAGCATGTCCTCAGGCACGCTCCATCTTCCCATCCGAAACCCCAGCCGCGTCTCGACATCTTCCCAGAAGATATCACCAGCCTCGAGTACTGTCGGTACCGTAATACATACCAGGCGCCYTTCCGGTTCACCGTCCTCTACAGCATTGCTCATATCCGGCTTCCTCGCATCTTGATGTTCATGCCATCTTAGCGCCGGCTGGTTGAAGTCATACACATCGATGCGCCTAGTTCGCCTTCTTCCTCTTGCGGAAACACATCTTGTTCCATATACATAGCAAACCCATGTGCGGGARTGCACGCTAGGCGAGACTATCATTCGACTGCCGTCCGGACCCCACGTGTCCCAGGCAAATTGCTTATTTTGGCCATCAGCYTGCTTGATTAGGGAAATGAAAGTGTCTCCAAGCGCATAAAGATATACTGTCCGGAAAATACCATGAACCATGCAAAGGGTGACGACATATAAGCGGTTATGGCGTGCTGCAAAGAAAGGTACGGCAAGTTTTGGGTCAGGTGTCCAGATTGGCGCCGGGTCTGAGCGAATTCGTATGTCTTGAACATTCGTATGTTCCGCTAACCGCGGAAAGTGGAACGTGAACGCATTCTCTAGCGTATATAGGTCACGCCGTTCCGAGGCCTCCGCAATAAAATCGACAATGACTAAATTTGGATTCATCAAAAAAGTGTCGGCATCCAGCTGCGCGACCCCAAGCATGAGATGTCGCTCGCTTAAAAACGCCATACTCTTGATCTCATTGCTCACGATGTTCTGCAAAAGACGTCTGACAACTCCTGAGAATCTGGTTACGGACTAACTTACCGCGAGGACCTGACCTGTTTTCCAGTTCCAGAGTAAGACTGCCGTCTCGTCTTCAACGCTGTCAAACAAGATGGCCAGAGTATCTCCACATGTCTGGATAGAGTAAGATAGATCGTCCTGCCAAAGTCGTTCATGAGTCAGTACCCGAGAACCAGAAGCCAGCGGATGGGGTTCCCCTGTTGATATCCTCCGCAGGTGAATATGGTAATTGCCAAGTGGGAGTCTATCATGAATGGAGTCACGTCATATCCGTGAAATGAAGGACGAACCCTTGAGGCTGTTCTACGATAATCAATAGATCCTGTGCAGGATCGATGGCGAAATCTCGTACTCTGAATTGGGTAACGTTGACTGTCCAGGCCTTTTCTTCGATGGCTCGGGACTGAGACGGCAGCTGCTTGAAATGCAAAGTATGCCCATTTGATGTGATCTGCGCCAGGACATTTCCGTACAGCTCCCAAAGACCGCCACGGAACATGCTGAAGCGCAGGTCCTGTGTCCAATGCAGAGCGTCCCAGCTAAGCTGATGGCGCCGCAGGAGTCTGCGGCGGGTGGAGAGAGAATGGCCGACACCGTCTTCCTGGCCTGCTATCGCAAGCTCGATTTTGTACTGGAGACTGGGGAGAGAGTCGATGAGTGCTCTGAAGAGCGAGCATACCTGTACGGTGATCAGTAGGGCAGAGAACGTGTGTAGGAGGCTCACCGCTCTGCATATCAGAAGGTCACGGACATCGAGCTGGCTGAGGATGGCTCCGAACAACTCTGTCGGAACGGACGCCATTGGCGTGGCTGTGCCGCCCCTTCCTGTGGACGATGCGCCCGAAGCCGCCTCCAGCCAAGGTTTGATATCTCCTCTCTTCCTTCCCGAGCCCCGCTTATTAGCCTCAGTTTTACCAGCAAGACATTGTACAGCGCATTCATCACCCGCACCCATATGGCGTCGTTCTTGTGCGTCGCCTGCTCGCGTGCTTATGTCCTTCCTCATAGATAACAGCGCTGTTGGCACGATGCCGACGACTCAACGCCCGCATCGCTTGATCCGCTTATGCGCCCGCTCGCTCACGGCGAGGTCGGCGTATCGTTTCTTTCCGACGGGAACGAACGCGAGATCTTGCCCGAGTCCGCTCTCCGCCTCATCGACCGCACGCTTAGCGTTGGCGATTACTGCAAGCGCAATATAGACGAGGTGTGCTCTGGTGTCGTCACCAACGTGCGTGTCCGTGGTCGCGTGGAACATGTCATTACCGGAGAAGAGGTTGACGGTTGGTGGTTTATGGACGACTTTGAACGCAAGAGGGATGCTGATATTGGTGACCATGTTATTTACAATGATTGGGTTGGGCAGGTGCGTAGTTTTGCTGCCTATCAGGCAGTGTATGCTGATGCTGAGACATTGGGCAGATTGTAGAGGTAAGACGGCAACTTTGCTCGAAATCCCTTGTACTCAATATTTTCAGGTCTTTGACGAATCAACCGTGCAAGTGTCTAACGGTCAACTTGTCCGAATTCCTGAACTGGGTTCGCGCCTCGTCGTCGGYGAAAAAGGATCAGTGCGCACCATTTCACTTCATGGTGATTTTTCCGCTAAGCCTTTTCAGGACATTATTCCACCATCTGATAGTGTGCATAATATCGTCAATTTTCTACTAGGGAGAAGCTCTAGGCCAACAAMATCCGATACAGTCCTCACCGTGAATCACAGTGTGTATGCAGTAGCGTGGCTTGCCCTTAACCAATACGTGTGTTTCCAGATCATATGTATCTGTCGTCACCCCCTCTAAATCTTGTCATCTTTTTTCTTAGTTATCCCAGGCGGCAGCTGAGGAAAAACAACGACCCCAACGTTTTTGGGCAGGTCACGACATCTCTGAATTGACGTTGGTCCGCGGTACATCAGACTTGGAAATGCATGTGGGGGACAGAGTCCACTTTAAGAATCCTCTCGGCAAACCGTCTTCAGGACATGGTTTGGAGCCGGATGGTACCAGTTCCATCACAGTCCAGACTTTTGTGGTGACAGAGACGGAGACAACTTTGGATATCTTATGGCAAGACGGTCGCTACGAAACCATCACGTCTACGAGCGTCATACCATATCTTAATCCAGACGAGTATGATTGCTGGTGAGCTGCCTTTTCTTTGCTTTGTTGTAGATTTCAAGGTGACGATCGAACTAGGCCGGGCGACCATGTGGTCTGGAAAAACGAGGAGGGAAGACGAGCTGCTATCGTCCAGAGTGTCAATGCTTCGGACCGAACCGCTTTAATCCTCTTGACAGAGACACGAACCTTGGAAACTGTGTCTGTCCTGGAACTCGATCCGTATGGCAACTTTGAGAATAACGCAACGAGTCAACCTATGACTGATGGTTTTGGCGTTCGTCGCTCCGACTTTGTCTTCGTTCATCCTGAAGGCACTACGAATGGGTTTGAAGCCCCACAAGTACCCAAACTCGGAGAGTTGGAAGCGTGGATACACGATGAAGTACCCTTTGACCTTGATTTGACAGGCTGGCGGAAAGATATGAATGAGTTGGGCAAAAGAATTGCGGCCCAACGAAGCCGTCATCCGAGAGGATATGAAACCATGATGCTCCCAAATTATGGAGATAATAGTTTGTACTGGTTCGGCGAAGTTACTGGAGTTAGTAACTCTCTTGTCGATGGCGACGGTGTCTGACGTTCTTTTTTCACAAGTTGAACTTGGATGGTACGGTAGAAGTGACGCATCCCGACTCGACAACTAAGACTTATCCTCTCGAGCGGCTAACGAGACTGTACGATGGCATAGAGCAACTGGAAGAAGAAGCTTGGGTAGATGACGCGTCAGAGGGACATGATTCAGGATCTGAGGTTTGGGCAATGGATGAGGACGGTAAATGGCAGCCCGATGAATCTAACGATCCAGATTGGGAGGATGAGGATGAAGTGTATAATGATGCTCACAGCACCATGGATTGGAGTTACGACGAGGACAAGAGTGCATCTGCAATGCAAGACAGTTTGCCAACGATACCGCCGACATCCTTGCCCGTGGTTCCCCTCAAATCAGACTCAATAGACATGACCGTTGCCAAAGAGGACCAAAAATCGGAGCATGTAAGAGTCGACGCCGGTTCTTCGAAATTCAAGGCAGGTGACGATGAAGAAAATTGGAAGCGATTTGATGTACTGGCATCCGCCCCCGTGGACCACGCATTCTATTCATCAACTCCCGCTACCCCTTCGAGAGCTTTCATCAGTCGTATCAATCGAGAATACCGCGCGCTCGCCGATAGCCTTCCAGGCATGTTACGACCCGTGATTACGTTTCCTCGTTTATGACTGATGCTATAGATTCAATCATCGTGCGAGCGTACGAGAACAGAACAGATCTGCTGCGCACGCTCATAATTGGGCCTGAGAATACCCCCTACGAAGATGCCCCCTTTGTAATTGACTGGATGCTGGACTCCAACTTTCCTTATAGTCCACCAATTGCCCATTTTCTTAGCTGGACAAATGGTAATGGACGAGGTGAGGCTACATTTTTATTCCTGATACATCTAATGCTCATTCTTTCTCAAAGTCAATCCGTAAGTGGACTATCTTGGCTTTGTTGATGGGTATAGCTGACATGAATGCAGGAATTTATACGAAGAAGGAAAGGTCTGCCTCTCTATTCTAGGCACGTGGACGGGCGACAGGAGCGAGTCGTGGAGTGCAACGCGGTCATCGCTGCTTCAAGCGTTTGTGTCCATCCAAGGCCTAGTCCTCGTCAAAGAGCCGTACGTAACGTAGCGACATGATTCGAAGCCAGTCCTCATATTCAATCTACATCAGGTGGTTTTGTGAACCGGCGTACGAGAAGCTCCGAGGTACTGAAGAAGGCATTGTCAACAGGTGCGTGGACATGTCGTTCGGCATGTCATGACTTAGTATGTTGCACATGCAGTCGGCTGTACAGTGAGAAAGCATATGTTCTTTCACGCGGATTCGTACGCAGAGCGCTCGAAATACCACTAGGCGGTCTCAAGTCAGAGATAATTTGGATGTATTACAAACAAGGACGGCTGAAGAAGGTTCTCGAAGATGCGCGAAACCTAATCCAAAAGAGTAAGACCAGCCCCGAGGGCGGCGACGACAAGGATTTGGCGGTTCCGCGATTAACGACGGGCGGTATTATTACGCTGGAGCGAACATTGGCTAAACTACAAGGATTATTAGACTCGTACCACGACAGTGACTAAATCACTCTATCACGACCCGTACCTACTTTAGGGAACTAAGCTCAAGAGTAGCTGTCTTGTATCTTGCATTTGTATCATACTACCAGATACATCACGCTACGACAATAGCCAAAACTAATCATCAGCAGCACGAGAACCTGGTGCTCCGAGCATAACAAAAAAGGGGAAGGATATGACGTACAACCAGACTACAAGGTCCGGTAAGAACTGGGGAGATGAATGATGGCATGGATCCACGATGCACATTAAATGCACAAGTTTTGCACGAAACAAAAGGTAAAATAGCGCCGGAACAAAAGCGTTCATTCAAAGGAGCGGACGGCAGCATATCGCCAAGATAGTCCCAAAGTATCGTTAGCAAGAAGTCAAAAGCCGGTTTTTTGGCTCGGTCTGTCCAAAGTCATTCACCCACGTCGTCAAATTGGGGTTTGAGTACGCTGGTAGGTATCTGCTCGGCTGCTTAAATCTGTGTCTGGGATCTGATGAAATTTTGCTTACTGCTGAATGTAGGCTTCTGTTGGAAAGTCCTTTGGATCGCAACCATAATTTATGGCATCCTGAGGTTGATAAACGCGTATCCAGTCCACTCTCATTGTCGTTGGGAACGTTAATTGTGCAAAGTCGATGCCCCCAAAGTTTGGTGATATTCCCAAGTTCATGATAAGGTACTGGCACAGGTCAGTCAAGTCAGCAAGTCATATGGAAGTATGGTTACCATCGGTTCTTGCGGTACGGGCCTGGCAGAGATCTGAGAAACACTATCTGGTCCAAGTCCAGATGAGAGAACAGTCCATACTAATTGCCCACTTGATATCCACGATATGTACTAGTAGCGTCTGAGGAACTGAACGAGATGGAAATGATTGCAACTCACGGCATTGTCAAAACCTTGAAATAGTCAGCTAGGYTTTACTAGGTGTCCAGATTATACGTACCTGGAGCGTACTCGAATCCATAGACAGCGTAGCATCCGGTAGCTAACTCATAACAACTTGTATCTGTCGCATGTCAACGAAGAAACATGATGTGGTGTGGATAGACTGACTGGTYGTGGTAAGGGCGGACGATGCTTGCTGATAAACGCCCCCTTTGTATGGATTAAGTTCGGTTAGAGAAGGATTGTTTATAGTGTATGTTGTCCCCAGGGTCTCGGTCCAGGTATAATTCGCATTGAATGGCTGGTCATTTGGTCAGCATTGGGAATATTAGTGATTTGTTTGCGACCACTCACAGCCCACTGTGCAGACTGAGAAACCATGCCTACACCGGCGTCGACCTGGTAAATTATGTCAATGAGCGAAATTGCGCGTCCATGACTAGCCCACCGTCGCTTCGAAAACATCGATTTCAGGGGCTGCACGACCAACGTATGACCCATCCTGATGAACAGGGCCAGGATGAGATTCGCCGGGACAGGTACACCTGGACAACCTTTGCCCCGGAAGATATGACAATGAATTATCATTGTACTGATCACCCTCTCCAGCAGGAATGATGGGTAGATTATTGATGGTCTGATTCGGTGCAGTTCCAACATCGCATGCATCGTATGTATATGGCCACTGCGATGCGTCAGTTTAATCGGGATCTAAATTGATCGTGAACTAACCATTCCGTCTAGACTTGCTCCATAACCCGCGCGGCCGAGATTACCCATTGCCCATACTGCGGGCCACAAGCCGGCGACGTTACTAAGTCCGGGAAGAGAAACGGCTGCCTCTACCAGTCCGCCGGTAAAACAGAATTTGTTCCAAGTTGACATCATCCCGCTCGAGTAATTGAGGTTGTGTATTAGCGTTTCTGATAGCGTTATCTCCAAAGCGCCATTTTTCGTCGTTATAGTACCTGGATCATACCAGTTCAAATTATTTGTCTTGGGGAATGTTAGCAAATAACAGCATAGTCGACATAGTAACGTACGGCCCAATAGTGGAGATCTACGGCCTCCCAATATGGATCATCTCCTGGGTAAAAACTTCTTCCGTCCTGATTGAATTCGTCGCTGAAAACGAGTTGCATAGTTTGCCCCGAGTTGTAGTAGGATGGCTTGGTATAAACTGAATGTGGTGTCTCTATGTCTATTAGTCCCCAGTTGCCAGGCATCACCGGGACCTGCCCAGACGCGTTTATGCCGCCAAGATTAAAACCACCAAGAGTCGATTGTGTTCTGCTAGTGAAATGCGAAATGATGGGGTATCCAGCACTTTTGGCAGTTGAGGATACGAAGAAATGCGACCTATGGGAGACACTTACAACAGTGTAATAAGTCCAACACAGAGAACAGTGAGGCAGCCGAGATTCGTCAAGCCTCTATAAGTCAAAAAGCTACTGCCCGCATCGTTCTTCCGATCCCTGCGGGGGTCAGGGTTATGCAACCAATCGTCGTCTTCCTTGTAAGCTAGTGATAGATTTGCGCCCCACGCAGCAGGGTCGGGAGGTAGGGAATACTATGGGACACGGAGTTTATAACGGACCCTGGGAACTAGCAATGACTTACTTTGTCCGAGACAGAAGGGGCAGCAGAAGGAGGAGCCCGACTACCTGCGGTAACGCTACTGTACGGAGACTCGCTCTATGCGCGACGGATTAAAAAGGCGATCTGGCGCGCGCACATCGGTACGTACCAGCGAGCTCGTACTTGGTATGGCACGCAAAGAGGGAGGCCGTTGGGCATACTTGGGATGGGGAGCACTCGCAGAGCGGCCGTCTGATATAGGTTGCTGCGGATGGAGGAGATTTGTGGTTGAATTTGAGCCAGACTGCTGCTGGGGGAAGTAGCGCCGCTGTGAATCAGGGCCGTTAAAGGCCATGGAGAGAAGAAAAGAGGGTGTTGGTATATAAGAAATGGACGGAGAACAACAACGCAGATACTACTTCCGCTTGCTGATATAAGCATAATACTATAGCTACCGCATCAAGCCCAACAACCCCTCAGCCGAATCCACGACGCGTTCCGCATGCTCCACCCCTGTGCTTCCTTCTCCGTCTTCGGCAAGCTCCTTCGCCTCCTTCAGCCGCTCCAACACCACCGCGCTGGCCCGTTGAACTGCGCTGCGTCCCTGCTCCGTCGGCAGTAGCGACTCGAGGAGCGCCAGTTTTTTCTCTCTGTAGTGTTCCAATTTTTCCTGCGAGGGTGCAAGATCAGGCCATTTCTCCAGCTTGCCGACTATTGCCTTGTTCCTTCTTGCCTTGTCTTGTTTCGAAGGTCTGCCCCGCTTTCGTTTCCCGGTTTCTAATGATAGATCTGATACGTCATTTGTCACTTGTTCCCGCGGCAGTTCTCGCGGACTGTCACCCCTCAGTGCGGCGCGAGGCAGAATGTAAAACACGTCGTCTTTGAGAAGCGTACACAGCACAGTCGCCACGTACGGCCGAAGGGGAAGGAGGTCGTCTGTCGTCAGCAGGCTTGGCAGTTCATTCAACGAAGCATGGTGATCTGGCTAGGTTAACCAAGCGCAGATGACGATGTGAGGAACGGCGCACCGATTGCTATAGGTATATGCGAGATGGAGTAGAGGGGCGGAGCGGTATTTAGCGGTTGCGAGTAGAAGAATGTGTAAAACCCAAAGAGAGCTGCGACGCGGGTGAACGGAGACTGAGCATCGGTTGTGTTCTCTGGAAAGGGTTGTGAGAGAACGTGATGCGCAGGAAAAAGGATTCACCGACCAAGAAAAAGACGGAGAGTGACCGTCAGGAAAGCATGGCGCGCACGGGGATCGTAGACCTTGAAGAGAAGCCAGTGCCAGCGGAGTGCACGCCAGGTGAGCTTAAAGAGGGCAAAGGGGCGTTGGGGTGAGGAGTCGTAGGCGCAACGGTAGGCGTGGATGAGGGCAGCAATGTCGCGACGGAGCGGGTCGACAAAGATGTTGGCGGAGAAGAACTCGGGCTGCAGAGACATGACGGGCTCCTGCCTTATCTGGTGTCCATGTCTGCCCTCTTCCGTCGGCACAGCAGTCTGCGCTGCTTCTACTGCCACAGCCCCGTCCGAACTGACCAAGACCCCCGCAACTTTCTCTGCAATGCCTGTGGTTGCTCCAACAGATACGACAACACCGGCGAAATCCTCTCCGACGATCCCGCCATGCACGATGAATCCCTCAACTCACGCTCCTTCGCCATGCGCGGTACCCTCTCTCCTCCCATCCGCCCTTCTGCCTGCTTATCCCACCCTCCAGGCTCCCCAAGTACAGATCAGCTGCCATCTGCCTATGGCAAAGGCCCCTTCTGCCACTCATGCCAAACAAATCAAATGCTGCTCGTGAACCTCCTCTCCAGTTATCTTCCGTCCCCAGACGTACGTCTACAACCCATATTCCATGTCTCGTCTAATCCTCTTCTCCAGAGCCCAGACTACCGTCGGCGGCTCGAGAAACTGCCCGAGTACAAGGAGTCCCTCCATGCCAGGTACCCACCCGTGTGTGATGCGTGTTTACCCGCAGTACAGGAAGAGATCCGGAATAGGGACCACATGGCTCGGACAAAGGCCCTTGGCGGTTGGCTCAAGGAAAGCAAAGGCAAAAACCACCGGCGTCGCATCTCTGGGTTCATTAGGGATCGCGATCACCTTACCTTTGAAATACTAGCCTGGCGCATACGGGGCGTGCTGTGGGTATCCTCACTAATTATAGCTGTGCTTGTTTACTCTGCCGGTATGCAAAGACGGCTGATAGTTCCGTATGGGGGATTGACCATGACAGCAGGTTATTTGCAATATTCGATCCCATGGACAGCCAAGCTGTTACCCTTTCTTCCCGTTCTCGTCATCGTTTCTCTCCTGTGGACTGCTTGGGATCCCACTTATTCTGCATTCAGAAAAGCACAAATTCAAGGCCGAGATGTAAGAGTAAAAGGCAAACGAGAATACATCGTGAGTCGAGCTCCATTAACAAACTGCGTCGAAAGCTGACGACCTGTCATCAGCTTCTGCAAATGACAACCTGGTGCCTCCGACTCTTCACCGCAACCATACCGACAATCAGGCATTATAATCCTCACATCAGCATCTTTGAACCATCCCCGCAACATACGCAAATTTATCTATTATTTACATTGACCATGGAAATTATTGTCGGTACCCTACATCTCACTAGTTTGCAGCTCTCTAATCAAGCTGACAGGTTTTTGTAACATCACTCTTCGTAATACGATTGCAGCAACCTCCCGCCATTCGCCTGATCAATTCGAAATCTCACACATCTTCCCTTTCTCGCTCTGCAACACCGACAGGCGCACTCCATAGCCGCGCCTCGACCCCTGGAATTCCGCCACGTTCCATTGTCGAACCTGATCTAACTACTCTCAGCTTATCCTCAAAACCCATCATCAGTCCTCCCAATCCAATATTTGGTCATCCGTCTTTGTCCGCACCACCCACACAATTGGATGAAATTGCTGACGAGATGGACTGGACTCCTACGGATCCAGTTGCCTATTCTGCCTCTCAGAAACGGAAACAGAGATCCGAAAATGATGTTGTCATCCATCCGCAGCGCTTTTTCGCTCCCGAGCAACCAACTGGACTTGAGGGTTTATTTGAGAAGACGAGACTGACAGACGATGTGCCGCCTCTACCTATCCAGTATAAGATAAAGCTGCATATGACATCTTGGTGGAGACTGTATACTCTATCATGTATTCCTATTGTTCTGGCCGCAGGGTACAAATGGTGGTATCCATCAGTCACCAAATAATAATAATTCTTACACGCGGCACTGATTGAAATTGGACATCATCAAAAAGTATCTATAAACAAGAATGGCCAGCCATGGCTTGAAATTACGATAAAAAAGAGGAAAAACAAGTAATGATTACGAGTTTGATACAATCTCCTTCTCTACTCTAGTACCTCATTGGTGCGTTATTGTAATTGGTATATTCGCGTCCTCCGTAACCGGCCTGATGGTGCAGCGGGACATTCACATCGTAACCTGCGGCAGGACCGTGTCCGTACGTTTCCAACATCTGCGGCGGCTGGGGACTCGGGCCACGCGCCATTTCTGCATATCCACCAAAGCGGCTTGATGGCAGCGCCGTAAAATCATGCTCGGGAAGAGGCGTCAGATTGCCTGGACCATGCTCATGCCCATGGTCTGATCCGAGGTCATGGCCCCCTCCCCCTGAGTGGAAGGACGACGCATTGGACGCTAGCCTACGGAGCTTAGGCTCTTCCACCGGCGGCTTCCACTCGATGGGCTGCAATCGTTCGTCAAACCTGGATGATCGTCCCAGTTTCCACTTGCGGAACACCGTCCACAGGATGGCGATCCCTCCAACGCTTGAAGCAATAATGATGATCACGGTCAGTGTCACCTTCTGCTGGGAAGTTGACGCGCCATCCGGCACACTCGAAGCTGTTGATGAAGGAGAGGCACCACCAACGGTCTCGGTCTGCGTCTGGAGCCTTGGCAATGGTGTACTAGCACCAGCGTTTCCAAGGTTCGGCGGAGACAAGGCCAAAGTCGGCGCGAACGTGGCTGAAGTGTGGCTTGAGGTAGATATTGAAGAGGATGAAGCTGTGCTGGATAGTGAGGTAGAAGCCGTGTTCTATCCTGATGCATTAGTATCGGCAATTCTTGACAAACAAAAAAAAGATTACAGAAGTTGACGATGAGGATACAGAGGAGGCTTGGCTTGTAGTCGTTGATACCCCTCCCGTGGGCGTCGTGATTGTGGTTGCAGGGGTGGAAGATGAGACTTGGGTGGGTGTTGGCGTATCTGTCCCCGCAGGGTCCGGAAATAATTGAGGCACGCGCTTCCTAAGTAAACGTTTGTGATAGGGCTCCGCGTGTAGTGTGGCACTCGCGTGCGACGCGAGCAAAGAAATGAGTGTAAAGCAGAAAAAGAGCGTGATGCCGAGACGGTGCGGCATTTTGGGCAGGGTGAGGTGGTATGGAGAACTAAAGGCTGTGTTAGCAAAGCATACAAGCGTTGCATGCTCTACTCACGATGGAACCACCGAATACCAGAGGGTCAACCTATGTGAGCGCARGACAAGAGGGACTGTTGCCTTGGTATCACAAACGTTCTAGTATGGACCAAACATAGTCAAAGTGTCTTTGTTCTGGTGCCTTAATCTACAAAACACCATACGGTACTACGGTCCTTCTCTGCATTAACAACACTGTGGCACAGCAATACAAAAAATAGCAAGTCCTGAGTCCATTAACAAGTGGGTATCAATGATGGCTCGTGAGAGTCCAGCTATCGAGGGGAACCGACGGCGGTACCACATAATCGTTGGAAGACATTCCGTCCCACTGAGGATTGAACAGTGTTTCCAAGGTGTACGTGCCAGCCGGTAGGTCAATTATTAAGACCGTGACATTAGTGTTTGGCTGATCAGGTGCAGGAGGTATAGGATCAGTCGAGAACCGAACGGCTGGGCTCGTGCTGAACGTAGCACCAGATGGAGCATTGAGGAGCGAAACCTGCATCGTGTTATCTCCAATCGTTAATGTTGCTGACGTCCCACTTGTCTCGACAGTCGCATTAGTATGCATTCGCCACATCACCTCGCTCTGCGAGTTAATTTCATCCTGGAGCAGGAATTGACGGCGGCCGTTCAATAAACGAGCACCACGCTTGACCGACGTCCTATGCACGGCAATCAACATCTGATAAACCTAACATCTTACAGGACTTACACGTTGAAGTATGCACTGGTCAGGTCTGATACCCAGTATGCGGTTGAATCGCTTGATGGAGTGAAAACTGTGCTAGAACCCTGTGTGGTATTTGAAGAACCAAATTGCACTGTAGGCGCTGCCAAGACGTTCTGGTTGGAGCGACCTATCAAAATCGTATTCTGTCCTTCAGTCATCTTGCGATAATACATCCAGCGAGCGCTTCCCTGCGTATCATTGCTGAAGTAGTCCGGGGCCCTGTAATCGCCATCTCCGAGCTCACCAGCCCAACGAGTGCCAAGCGCATCGAGTACAAAATCACCCGCGTCAAGATCATTATGAGTTTGGTGGCCCTGGAGGGTTCCCGCTTTAATGCCGACGAACAGTGCATTCTCATCCGTCCAGGTGCTTCTCATTGATGCCCACTGATCTGTATTATTGGTGAAGAAGTTGTCGAGGGCCAGGCCATCCCAAAATGCACCATAGACCAAGGGGTTGTACCAGAACATACTCCAAGGCTCTGCGGCATCGAACTGTTCGCGCTGGAAGAGGGTGTATTGGGGCACTTGGTAGTGAGTGCCATAAAGGAACAAGCAATTGGCTGTCGAGGTATATTTATTTGGCCCGCTGTCACCATAACCGAAGAGTGACGCGGGACCAAACAGATACATGTGGAAATATCCCGTCTTCCAAAAGTTGGTGTTGACATCGAGAAGGCCGTAGTCACTGCCCGTGGCTGTCTTGAGAGCCGACGACATTTCTGCATGACCGGTGGTACCAAAGTACCAATAGTCGGGTGTCTCTGCCCAACTTCCATCAGGTGATACTGCCCAGGCACAATTGGCCTTCGCATTGTCCACGGTCAGACCCAAGAGTTGCTGTGCAATACCAGTTGTATCGTCCCCCAAGATGGCTAATGACGCAACAGTCAATCCCGCGTTGCAAACACAATTCCAGTTTCCCGTGATGTTGTTCTTCCACCAGCCGTTGAAATTCGATGAATCCGTGAAGGCACTAAGACCGGGCTGCAACCCATATTGGATTAGAGAGGATAGAATTTGACTTTTCTGGGTATCGGTCCAGTAATCATAAAACCAGTCATATGCGATTCCAAAGGCTGATGACATTTCTGCAGTGTCGAGGAAGTGCGCAGGATTCCATTTGTCTGAACCATCGGGACCAAATGGTTGTGTACCATTCCCCGCAGCATTCTGGGAATTTTCAGTTACGCGCGAATCCTGACAACTATGGACCGACCTGCAATTCGATCCAGGCACGCTCTGCCCATTTGGTATCATTCGTCATACGATAGGCATAACCGAATGCCTTGATTCTCATCTTGACATTGCGCGAATTGTCGAGGATGCCGCTGTCACCGTCCATAAAATATATAACGGGAGCAAGAGAGTAATACTCGGTTGCATTGCCGAAAATGGTGTCGTTCCATCCCCGGAGGTAAGGATCGGAATTGATGAGGTTTGGCAAGGCTTGCCATTGATATGAAGGAGCCATAAGACGAGGCCTGTCCGAGCGGGTTGTAAGAACGCTGGGACTCGACGGCTGGAAAGGATCTTGCGGCCATGCAAGTTGAGGGTTATTGGATGAAGTGAAAGTCGGCGTCGTAAATGCCGCCGTGTTCGTCTGCGAATGCTTGACTGTCAACAGGGAAAAGGTAAGTAGATGCTGGAGCACTGACCGTCGACGGATACAGCGGAACCAAGTAAAGGCTATTTGTGGCAGTTGCATAACGCCCTATCTCGTTCTTGACGCTGACAGCCGCACTAGGGTTGGCCTGCGCGAGCGACGAGCTGGCACTGTGAGCTTTCCTACTGCCAAGGACGCCGCCCAGGACAGCACCAACAGTGACGACAATCAATACAGGTACGCCGATCTTTATCCAGTTGCTGATGCCGCTTTTTTTAACGGGATGTGGTGTGATGTATCCTGTAGATTCATTATAGTACGGGTCACCAGAACCGTACGGGGATTTAGCGCCAGCACTCAAAGAGTTGTAGCTGGCCATGGGCTAAAGAAAATAAAGGAGAGACGAGAAGGTTACGAGRCGGCAGGAAGCGACAGGTGAGAATGAAGGGGAAGCACTTGCGGGGCCTTTTGTTCACGCAAACACACATAAACACATGGCTAAATCTAATGGTAATACTATTCTTAGCGTGAGCCTAATTTAGTCGATCACGGACAAGGACGGCCGCGGCTCCCATCCCTGTTCCAATGCACATCGACGTTACGAGCACCTTTCCCTGTCTGCGTTCCAACTCATGCACCCCAGTTACTACCTGACGCACTCCCGTGCACCCCAAGGGGTGTCCAATTGCAATCGCTCCGCCGTTTACGTTTACCTTTGTGTTTTCAGTTACGCGCCTTGCCATTACGTGGAACGTGGCCTACCTTATCTTTCGGGATTCCGAGCTCCTTGATCGTATAAACGCACTGAGACGCAAAAGCTTCGTTGATCTTGGGTACAAATTTCCGAGTTAGCTGTCATGACACTAGCAACAAGCGGCTGACCTCGAACAGATCAACATCATTAAGTGTCAATCCGCAGTTTTTCAGGGCAGCTGGAATCGCAAACGCTGGGCCAATCCCCATGATTCGCGGTGGGACTCCTATCGGGTAAAAGCAATGCTCAATATCCTTCGTGTGCGGATGACAGGACAAACCAACCCGCGACAGCTGTCGTGACAAACTTTGCCAAGATCTTTAATCCTAGTTCCTCGGCTTTTCTGCGTGTCATCAGTAATGTCGCGGCTACACCGTCTGTTATCTGGCTGGCATTTCCACCAGTTGTAGTGCTCAATCCCCATTGCGGGAAAGCAGGCTTGATCTTGGCCAAGCCTTCCTTTGTGGTTCCGTATCGGATTCCATCATCCTTCTCCACAACCACAAGTTTGCGCTCTCCAGTCGAGGGATCCTTCCTGAATACGACGAATGGCACAATCTCTTTCGCAAATAAGCCTTTCTTCTCCGCTGCTTCTGCCTTCTGGAAGGATTCTGCAGCGAAAGCGTCCTGCTCCTCCCTCGTGATGTGGAATTCTTCTGCGACGTTCTCGCTCGTCCATCCCATTCGTTCTGGACAATCCTTGGCTTGTGCATGAGGCGAAATGAGTTCGCTTTGAGCCGGGCCTCCTTTGTCAGGACTAAGATCGGAAGTCAAACCTGCAACACGCTCTTATAGTGTCTGGGATGCTTACTTTTCCGACAAGTTTTCAACGCCGACTGCTAGACCAATCTCAATTTGACCGCTTCTTATCTGGTTGGCAATAGTTGTTATAGCCATCAGGCCACTTGAGCAGAACCTGTTGATTACTTGGACAGGCACTGTATCTGGGAACCCTGCTGCAAGGGCGGCAGCCCTTGCATGGTACACTGGATCAGGTGTGAGCACAGTGCCGACACATATATCCCCAACAAGCTTAGGGTCGATGCTGGCGTGAGCAATGACTTGCTGTGTGCGCGGTCAGCCAGGAATAGACCCCATGGACACACACTAATACCTTGTACATCTCCAGCAAGAGTTCATCAGTCCTAGATGTACGGGCGTAAGCATTGGAAAGGATTGAATGTAGTTACACAAACCGTGCATCCTTGAATCCACCTTTCTTCGCCTTGCACAGTGGAGACCGAATGGCCATAGTGATAACCACGTCATCTGGTGCCTTTCGCTCCAATGCGCCCAAACCAGAGGGGTTCGCGAATTGTGCTGCCAGTTGTTTTACTCGCTCCATGAGAGTTCAGATGAGAGTTAGACAATGAAAGCAACTGGAGAGTCGTGCTGGCGATGCCAGCGCACCTGGGCCAGCGTACCAGTCCCGGGCCGGATCAAGTAGGCTATCATTTTATATTCCCAGCCGCCGTTATGTCCGCAAGCAGTGAAGTTAGCTTCGATCCAAAGAGCGACGGGGAAGATGTTAAAATCAAATTCATTGGTAAAACTACATTGACTATTGGTCATTTAGCTGAGTGCATTTCAACAGATATCGGAGGTGATTAAATCATACGTCATGTCATATTGCATGTCTCATTTACTTTTGACAGTGAACCTAACTGATCGAATATTCAATGGAGTCTATCGTGGAAAGTCCAAACATGCAGGTGATACTCAAGTTCTATCATTCTACCCCGATTGCCTGAAAGCGCGGCATAGATGACTTTGAGGCAGTTATCAGCAGGGCGCGTGCTGCGGGCGTTAGCTCTATGGTCATAACTGGAACTAGTTTGAAAGAATCAAAGGAGGCTCTGGAGCTCGCCAGGAAATATAGTGGGCAGGTTCTACTGTGGATTGAAAGCCATTCACCACTCACGTCCAGGCCTATATACCACTGTGGGATGTCACCCTACTAACGCTGCCGAGTTTGAGAAATTCCCGGGAGGCCCCAATGCCTATCTCCATGCGCTAGACCATCTGCTGGAAACAAGCATGCAAGACGAGCCGAGACGAGTAGTGTCAATTGGCGAATGCGGTCTTGGTAGGTTCAAAGTTCTACAGTCCTTAGCGTATATATCTTCATAATGATAGACTACGATAGGACCCGTTTCGCCATGCCTGAAGTTCAAAAACGATACTTTCGTGCGTAAATCGTGTGTTCGGAGTTCTCATTTGCAAACGATCATCCCTAGGCATGCAACTAGGATTAGCGAAGAAATACCATTTGCCACTGTTCCTGCATTCACGCGCCGCTCATGCAGACTTTGTCCATATTCTTCGAGATGAGGGCTTCGGCAAGGATGGAGGGCATGACGTTGGCGGGAAAGGCGGTGTCGTTCACAGCTTCACGGGCTCGATAGAGGAGGCGGAAGAATTGGTGAGAAAGCCTGACGTTTTCGATTTCGCCAATTTATGTCAACCGCTAGATGGACATGGGATTCCACATAGGGTATATCTCTTTACTCTCGAAACGTTATGCTTCCTGGTTATGATGTACCACAGAATTAATGGATGTTCTCTCAAAACTGAAGAAAACTTACGGGTGGCTGGTGCAATAAGGTTAGATCGATTACTACTCGAGACAGGTCAGTCACCACGGGTTGCCGAACTACATGATATATTCATTTTGTGGCTATAGACGCGCCATGGTGTTCCGTGACATCTGGGCATGCTTCTCACAAGTACTTAGACTCTATTCCTACCCATTTACGCGACTTGTACGATCCGCCATCTGTTCGACCAGAAAAATTTACATACGGAAAACCGGTCAAGGGAAGAAATGAACCCTCATCCATGGGAAAGGTGGCGTGGATAGTTCATAGCCTACACCCTGAGCTATCATTACAGGAGCTGACGACTAGGGTATGGAATAATACAGTCGAGTTGTTCCTCCTGAAGTTGTAGAGCTATAGAGTAATTATATTCTGATCGTAAATGTATTCCCACCCTTAGCCTTTTGCCTCAGGCTCTTGAGCCATTGCTCTACATGACAGAGACTCGACCGTTAGAGGACTCTGGGCTGTTATCCATTGGGCTAAGTGTTACTGGCGTTGTTTGGTACCTTGCCATCTGGTCCCTATGTCTTTTGGGCTGTAATGTCGCGTACGTTCCTGACCGTCAATGATGAACACAAGTTTACAAATCATACCGTAGTCGGAAAAGATATAGAAGACGACCCCGTTCTCCTCTAGCCGCGGACACCAATGCACCTGGTGTTTCGATTCTTCGACCTTTGAAAGGCCTTGAAAACAATCTTTACGAGAATTTAGAAGCCACATTTAGACAAGACTATCTCAACTATGAAATCTTTTTCTGCGTGGCAGACCACGACGACCAGGCGCTGCCCGTGGTTCGGGATCTGATAGCTAAATATCCTCATGTCAAAGCAACAGTTGTCATAGGTATGCCCTCCGCTTCAGGCTGGCTTACGACCTAACGACATACATAGGCGAAGAAACGGTCGGTGTGAACCCCAAAGTTAATAACTTGATGCGGGCTTATCGAATGGCTTCCAATGATATTCTATGGGTTCTCGATTCGAATGTCCTACCAGCACCCGGCACGCTCGCGCGATCTGTCGATGCCCTTACGCATTCTACGCATTCTAGCCGAAGGATTGCACTCGTACACCACGTTCCTTTTGCCTTTGTCAACAAACCACGTCTAGGATCACAGATCGAAGAAGCATTCCTCAATACCAACCATGCCAGGATGTACATTGCCATTAACACCGTCGCCGTTGATTCATGCGTTGTCGGGAAATCTAATATCTATCGTCGCTCCGAACTGGAACTAGTTGATGGCTCCATGGTACCCAAGGCTCGTAACCCTAACGGAGAAGGAATTCCTCTCCCGAACAAGCGCGGATTACCTGCGTTTGGTTGTTTCTTGGCAGAGGACAACATGATCGCGAAGGCGCTGTGGCACGAACTAGGGATGCGGCACGACCTTTCCTGTGACGTGGCAAGCAATGTGATYGGAAACATGTCCTTCTCAGACTATGTCTGGCGCCGAGTTCGCTGGATACGCGTGCGGAAGCGCATGACACTTGCTGCCACCTTACTAGAGCCTTTCACAGAGTCCGTGATGCTGGGCACCCTCACAAGCTGGTGTGTCCAACGCCTCCTGGGGGTACCCTCCTGGATTTTTCTGCCTTTGCATTTTCTCCTCTGGATACTGGTAGACCTAGACGTTTATGCATCACTTGCTGGTCATCCCCTCCCTGATAACATACGATGGACGTTCATTGCTTCTTGGATGGCGCGAGAATTGCTCGCCTTCCCCGTTTGGCTTCTTGCAATGATTGACAATGAAGTAGAATGGCGAGGGCAGAAATACAAGATACTCCGTAATGGCGAGGTCGCACAATCCAATGACCAAAGTCGGACTAGAAAACGGGTATTACGTCTTTTGGGAAAAAATACCGATCATTACGAACGACTAGAGAATCTAGGATAAATGTAGAATACTAGTACTGTAGTCGTCGTAGTAGAATCCTTTACAGCAATTGACAATTTTGTATTAGGTTACTGGTGTCCCGTAATGATACATATAATAACGCTAAAGTAATGTAAAATATGGTATGGGGGTATTATGAGGTGGACGTAAGGTACGATCGTCAAGGAAATGAGAGGACTTAATCAAGAGAACGACTGCTGTGTCCATCATGTTTCATAACTCTAGAGGTCTCCCTTTGATCTGAGAGCCTCTGCTTCTTTCGTCGGTATGATTGTGTCACCAGGTAATGATAGACCATGGCGACTTCTTCAAGAAGGCTATCCGACCATTGCTCACTGAATTCGAATGCTTTAAGTCGTAGGCGCATTTTGTCGCCTTCCTCCGTATACACGGAAACCATCTCTCCGACGCGATTCTTTTGTCGCTCATTTGAAAACCAGTTTTTAACTTGCTTGAAAGACCTTGCCCCACTTGTAAACATGAAGGCGTACCCACGCATTGGTACTTACCGACGGATGATGATTGCTATCAGGACCATCCACGATTCGCTCGGATACATCGTGATTTCGTCATAGACCATGCGGAGGATAGTCAACTGTTCGTCATTAACTGGAGAATTGTCCAGTGATCTTATTTTCGTTGCACGCTCCAAACGCTCTCTTCTCCTGGCTAGCGTCTCTTCTTTCGCTTTGCCATGAATGGGAGAGTCCCTTGAGGAACACTTCTTGCGTGTCTTCATGGGGTGTCTGGATTGTACAGGAGTAGACTCGGCCGGTAGGCTGCTGTTTGTTGAGGCGGATCGGATGAGGGGCCTGGGCTCAGAGCCTGCATCTGACGGGGAGCGCCCGCAAGATATGTGGAGGCTCGGAACGCATTGGCTGGGGGAGGAGGATATGGTATAAGGGGGTGTTTCGTAAGATAAACGAGTCGCATTCTGAATTCCAGTCGCAGATGGGGATGGACTGGAATTACTGTCATCTGTGCTTTGGGCGTCAAGGGCAACATATGCGAGAAAATGTAGGGGTCCCCGTTTATTCATCGTAATGAAGGGTGAAGGAGTGGAAGTCATGGTGAATATAGCCTATGAATAAATATGAGCAGAATTCAAGAGAAGGAATGCGACTAGCGCAGAGAAAGAGAGGGTATGGATGGGAGGAGACAGTGGGGGAAGGAGAGAATGGGGGTGGGCACATATATGGTGTGGCCCTTAGGGTGTCGCTGGGAATTATTGTCATTATCTCAAAAAGGGACTGACCGGCGTTGTTTCCTGGAGTCAGAGCGTCAAGGACATTTCTCGCAGAGCCAGTCAACAGCACGACAGTATTTATGGAGTCTCTGTCGTAGAACCACCCGCGTATCTCAGTCTGCCCGATCAGATCTCGTATGTCTGCTATCCATATACCGGCCACGTGCCCGCCCTCGCCCATGGCCAACGAGCGCCAGAACATCATAGACTCCGTGTTCTCCAGGCGCAATGCCCAGGGCGTGCTCGACGAAACATATGTTTCCCACGTCAAGGTCTGGGAGGACGCAGACGGGAGCAGGAAGCTCCGCTATATCCTCTTGTCCAGTATGTCATAGTGATCTCGCACTTATGATTCTTCATTGCTCTGCAGAAGCAAGTTCCGGTACAGGCTACATACATAAATCTAAGCTCAACACCAACGGCTCGTTCTCTGTTGGAAAAACATGGCTATTGTCCGACCTCCGTGGTATCCATGTCTACACCGTATGTTAGCTCCTCCTCCTATCTTTCCATAGTTCACGTCTCCTCAAAAGCCCTTGACGTTTAATATCACACTCTCCAGGTCTTATCGCTGGCAGACGGAAAACCCAGGTGACCAAACTAATTTTTTGCACTCGTTGATCCGTCTTTTCCGCGCCACATCTACCGCCCCCTTACGCCTGGAGGGGGTAACGGAGCCCGAACCTCCGGCAGGTGAAGATATCTTGACGAAGTTTGACCATACCTTGCGCTCTACGCATTCACCCTCTCCGAGCGGACGACGAGATCCAATACCAACGAAACCTCAAGTCAAGTCCTGTCTTTCTTTTCATGGCTCCTACTAATCTGTATCGCGTAGCCTGGGCATGCCGCACGGTCAGACAGTAGACGCCAACAGCCTACGACTGATCGATTTCGTGATCCCGTGCCCCATACCTTCTCGGCGCCTTTTACCCCAGCCTCTCAAACGACGCTGCAATCTACAGATCAATATCGGCAGTCTGATACAGATCTGACAGTCGTTGATATTCCCTCCATAAGTCTACACACGGCTCCAACGGATGACAGTCTCGACAAGAAAGGTACTGTTTTGGGCAGTAGTTGTGACCATCTTATTGACGTTTCCAGCCATCTTTCAATCCTCCTTGTTCCAATCGCCTTCGGGTTCAAGGACTGCGTCGCCGGCGTCATCCAGCAACTCACGAAAGCCACCAACTGCAAGCAAAAATTACGAATCCAACGGACCCGTCAATCGTAAAGATTCAAAAACAAGGATATCTTTTTTTGATTCAGCAAACCAGGGAGTCATAGAACGCTTACTAGTCGATGATGCGGGAAGTCAGTCGACCATTGAGGGAGAAGAGGAAACAGCGCAGGCGATTATGTCGAACGTTGAGGATATGCTAGAGGGATATGATTGGGCAAGTGACGACGTGATTGGCAGGAAGCATGCCAAAGGCRCAGTTGACCTAATAGAAGCCCGCCTCACGGGCGAGTTAATGGCTCTGGAAAATGTGAGGTTTAATTACTCTTCAGAATGTTTTCTAACAATGGTACAGGCAAATATTCATTCATTTTTGGAGTCTGACGATCAAGTAACGATGTTGGTTAAACATATGGATGAAGCAATCGCCGAGCTAGATAACCTGGACAGCACGCTCTCTTCATACAAGATACATCTTAATGTTAGTCTGTTACAAGGCCGTTGGCAATCCTAACTGACCATTCGCAGGCCGTCAGCGATGACATTTTGCACATACAAAGTCAAAATCGTGGCTTGCAAATTCAGACACAGAATCAACGGGCCTTGCATGATGAAATACAGAGTTTRATTGGGCTGAAGACTGGGTCAATGACGAAAGAAGGTAGTACCTTGAAGATGGGTACTGCGTTGGCACATGCGTATTTGTAACTGTTTATTATTGATCACCGGCACCGGAAGTACTTACTGCTGTTTTTATAACGATAAGTACTTTAGTATCGTTATGAAAACAGCATTACCTTGTAAATTTAACATTATGCCGTACGGCCACATTTAGACCTCGCTGGAACTTTCTATAGCTAACTGATTGATATGTATCTAATATTGTAAAATATTAAATAACTGCTTATTAACTGTTGTCAGTTTCCAGTGACATGTTACATGATGCTTATCCAATACCGCGATCGGTCATCGATCACAACGCGTGCGATCCCTGCAGGTCGATTTTCACCAATAAGCCGCACTCCAAGCGTCGGTAGCCCTTATATATAGCAGGGTAGACCTTCACGGGTGCATAGGGTGCAGGGGTTGAGATGGTAAGAGATATCCCAGGGAATTACGTTTACCCGTACTATGCCAATTGAGGCCATCTGCAGGGTCACAAATGTCAAAATTAGCAGCTTGATTAGAGTTTGCCCCAAGGCGTCAGACATCCATCAACCAGTATTTGGGCGAAAACGCAAAAATAACTTGCGCCAACTAAGCTGATGCCCTAGGAATGCGATAACGGGCCAGGTGAGGGGATTTTTCGCGTCGATAGAGTGGGATTGTCGAAGCAGAAAAGTGGAACATGTTCCCGAGTTCTTGATGCACTTGACAGATGAAGATTGACGTACGTCAGGCGAATCGCAGATGACTGGGCTTGTCATTGTTTGGCCGGCGGTATTTGCGAGTTCTTCGTCCTGTTTGTCTCGCAGCCAGTGCCTCCTTTTCGCTCCTCCGCCCAGGACCTTTCGTCCGTAGCTTTTCCATGGATCCGGGAGGCAGTACTCCAGTGAAGAAGCAGGATGATGACGACAGCAAATCTGACATCAAGAGGGATGCCAAGCCAGTGGTGAAGACATTGAACAGAGTACCCCGTAAGTTATCATCCTGTCGTATGTTCTTTGTCAGCCTAATCCCATTTCGTAGGTGCTTGTGTGAGTGGCCCTGGTTTCTTCCTCCGATTCTGTGTGCCTATCTGCATAATCAGAATGCATGCCGGAAGCAAAAGATGAGATGCGAAGGCGCCGACAATCCGCCTTGTAGACGTTGTCGAAACACTGGTCTCGAGTGTCTATTTGAGAAACCTTCTAGAGAGGCAACTCTCACCGGGGAGGCGGGACTTGAGTATGTCACCTACAGCTAGCTCTCTTAGCGCGCTTACGCCGATTCCAACCGCAGGCGCATACGGAGTCTTGAAGCTCATGTAGCGGAAATAAAGATAACTCAAACCTCTATTCTGAATACGTTGTCAGAGCTTGTGGCTCAAATTCGCGGAGGATCTCTTGCCAGATCTCCTACGTATACGCATTATAATCAATCGCCCGGTTTGAGCTCACCCTCAATGTCTACCCCTACGCCCACTACCGCGCATCAACACCTTAACGAGATACATCAGTCGCCTCAAGTTACGACTGGCGGTTTTCCCAGTACTCATGGACAAATGGCAAATACCAGCGCACGGCAACATCGTGCATCAATAACTTATCAAGGTTCAACGTTTCAGCCAAATCAAGTGTCGCCTGCGGCAGAAGCTCAATCGAACACTTTCCCTCAGACCCATTCAAATGTGCATGGATATAACCAATCACAGTCATCCAGATTACCCCAGGGCCATGTTCTCCCACCGTTTTCGAGTATTCAGGCTATGGGTGCTTCACAACCCAGTAATGTTTCGTCTATGCGTTATCAGGCTGCAGGTGCACAAGGACAACGGCAAACAACGAAGCTTTCTGGAGTGAAGAGGCCGTTATCCTCGTCTCTTCTAACGAGCGGAGAGTCTTCGGACTTTGATGAGGAAGACAACGGGGAACTTCCTGCACAGGGTCTCGTGGCGCCGTGGGAGGTCCTTAGGGGTTTGGCTGATGTAGCCTCTCGGCGTGCCGCAAAGGTAATTCTATATGGAATAACTTTCTATAGCCAATGATGATCAATGAATGCAGGAAAATGGTGACGGAACTGATTCTCACAGCCGTACAAGAACGCCCTCTCCGGAAAGGCACGAGAGGCCCTCAAAACGGAGGAAGCGTCTACACAAATTGACATTTCCAGATGGTAGTATAAAATTTACACAACGGCTGGTTCTCACGGTGATTTTGCAGTGGTAAGCAAAAATATCATATCCGAAGCGGAGGCTCGGGATCTTTTTGCAATGTTCGTTCGTTGCCCATCAGTACGAAAACTTATTGATTATTAAGGCCGTCCTTACAGATTCTACGGAGGCTGCTCGACTTTCTTGTGAGTAATACGTCCTACCTTTTCTCCTCGAGACTTTTAAATATAATTATCAGACCTGTCTTTGATGCAAGCACTGACACGTATGATGCTCTCCATGAACGGTCGCCGTTTGCCGTCGACTGCATCTGCATGGTGGCTTCGCGAATTAAGGATGGAGGAGGTTAATTCACCGGCCATTCTCTTTGTAGTTGCTCATATCACCACATAGGAAAGCAGAGTGAACAATATCGCAAGTGCCTTGAAGAAGTACAGTCAATAGCTTGTGCCACACTTTTTGCACCCGTCATGCGGCCGGAAGCCGTCCAATCTATGAGTTAGTACATAGTCGTTATGTCTGGGCTACTCTAATTAACATGGACTAGTACTCGTTGCTGGCTGGTCCGACAATGGGTGGCTAAGTGGAGGACATGCCGTGCGCATGGCAATGGAGCTGTGTAAACGCAGTAAATCAGCTATGGTTATTAGATACTAACCTTCCGTTATAGCTATGCACAAAGCTTGGCCTAGATTATATAGGCGGATGCAAAACAAGAAATCTGATCCAAAGGAAGATAAGGAGCTAGTCATTGCCACCCGAACCTGGCTTTGCTTATACCTGTTTGAACACCAGTACGTGATCCATAGTCTTTTTATCCAGATTTTCAATGTGCCACCCGTAGGCTCTCGTACGGGACTGGACGTCCGGCCGTACTTAAGGAGGATGAAAGTATTCAGGATTGCCGTTTCTTTCTTCAACACCCTTTGGCAATAGAAGATGACATGCGACTGGTCTCCACTGTTGAACTTATGGTGCTCCGGGAACGATTGCATAACGCTATGTCTCCGTTCGAAAGGGCCGTCCTTGACGATGATTTGGCAAATCTACGTCACTTTGACGGGGAATTTAGAAAATGGTTTCAATTTTGGGACGATGCTTTTTCGCAAAAGTACACAGATGCAGGTATTATTCCCCATCCAAATTTGGTGCGATGAGGCCCTCATAAGTAATTTCAGCATTCTATCGGCAGAGTTTGCAGATCCAACATCTTCACGCAGAGTTATTCCACAATGCAACTGCATTGCGAGGTATTAATGGCCCAGATGACGTACAAAAAATGCCACCAACACAAAGGGAGCTTTCAATTCGCTCTATTCACACTGCAAGACAAGTCTTGGACATCACCGTCAATTCGCCCACCTACCGAGAGGGGATGAGATATGGTAGGATTATATAGGTTGTCTTCAGTACTTCGCCTCACGCTGCTTTCAATAAGCTGTTCACTATACCCATGCCGCTGCAACATTTGCTGCATCTTTTCTTCTTCGCTTAGGCCGATTATTGTAGGTTTTTATACGGTCATTCAAAGCTTGCTTTGACAAGAGACTGACGCAGCCCAAATGATTGCAATGCGGATGAAGTTAGAACGCAAGTAGAACGGCTAGCCAATTTGATGTCAGGCCGTGAGTCCTTGTGTTATGAATAGCGTGCAATGTTCAAGTGACCATCGTTACAGTCCCTGGGAAGCGATACGCACTGACCCTACAAATCATGCTCAAAAGATCCAAGATCAGGAAGGCGTCATCGTCTCGCTCGCCGCAGACCGCACATGATACCGCCCGTTCCCTCGCCATGACCACGGATCAGACTTCCGCTCATGGCATGAACAACATCGCCATACTCCCTCAACAACGGGGTGCAGAGCCGTTTTCACCCACTTATACTTATCCTGGTCACGACAGCCAGATGCAACAGGTTCAGGCCAGTGGAGCAATTGCCCCGAACCAAGTTATGACTCAAACTCACCAACCGCGACTGCCTTTGACTGATGCTGAACAAATATGGCGAGGATTTGAGATGACCTCGAATGAGCAACTACCAGTTTGGATTTCTGATCAGAGCCTTGGGGGACAATCTTTCCCGCAACACGGTTACGATGCATTTCTTCTACCTCCCGATTATCTTCCGCCGGCCCCTCAGATCTGGTGACGGCCTTGCTTGGTGAATTTTACGGACTAGACCCTCTGTACCATTTTGTTGCACATTGTTTTGTTATGCTTTGTATCATGTTCTTCATGTAGTTATGACGTCACGGTACCGCTATGTTATATTTAGCAACGACGAATCCTCTACTCGACAATGGACCAACCACCTGCCTTCGCCGACTCCAAAAAACCTTCGCTTTCTAGAAACAGGTTTTCTTTCAAGTCCAGGCCTAGGAGATTGACAGCCCAGTCTAACAATACAGAAGGTAATAAACATCGCCTGCCACCAATGTAGTCTGCAACCGTATACAGAAATCGCCAAGCGAAGAAAGTTTATCTTGAAACTGGCAAAGGCGTTACTTGCTTTTGGGGCACCTTCTCACAGGATCGAATCCCAATTAACTGCTGCCGCGACTATACTTGGTGTGTCCGCAGGTGGGTCAAGCCTCAACTAAGGCGGCCACCAGTTACCAGATGTCGCCTAGAATTTGTGCATTTGCCCAACATCATCATTGTTAGTATGCGCTGTACAGAAAGCGGTTCAACGAGGACGCACTTTGTCAGGGCAACCGGCCGCGTAGCGCTGACATCGCTCCATAAGGTACACCAAATATATCGAGACGTCCTCCATGACGGGATGACAGCACGGGAAGGTTCAGATGCTCTGAGAGAACTGCTTAGGTCGCCACCGATATACCCGCTTTACCTCAGATGTGTTTTCGCATTTATATGTGCATCCATCATCTGTGTCTTGTCGTTCGGAGGATCTATTCTTGATATGTGGATCAGTGGCACATGCGCAGGCGTGCTGCAATATCTTGGACTTAATGCAGCGAGCAAGAGTTCCATGTATGCCAACGTATACGAGTGAGTATACCTTTAATCGTCATGAGATAGCTCAGGGATTTTAGGATTTCGGTGTCTATAGTTGTTGCTTTTGTCGCCAGGGGCCTGAGCAGTATCCGGGGTAGTATCTTTTGCTACAATGCCATAGCCTCAGCAGGGGTTGTTCTCATTCTCCCTGGATTCACCATTCGTAAGTACTTTGACTTATTTTACTCTTTCTTATATTATGTCAAGTGATAAGCGCGCTTGAGCTCATGTCTAGAAATCTATTCTGCGGTTCCGTTCGTATCGTGTACGCGATCATCTACACTCTTTTTCTGGTGAGTTCCATTGGATTCCAGCGATTCTAACATACAATTTCCGAGTCATAGGGGTTTGGGCTCACGATTGGCTCGGATTTCTATTTCCTCGTCGACCGTCATGCTCGCCAATCCTATTACCACAGCAACGTGAATCCTGATTTCTCCTACACTCACGGTCATTTCCGTTTGTCAAATGGTTCCGGCCCAGTCACGAGTATCAGTGGCGTACTTGGTCAAACAGGCGTCTTTTATAAAGCTGATAAAACTCTCGTCAAAGGTGATTTTCACGTGGGACGAGTTACCAGGATACCGACTCATTTGTAGGATGTTATAGGGATCCTTCCTGGGGGTGGCTCAAACAGCCACTACCCACCTGGACTATATTCGTCCTGGTACCTCTCTACTCCTTGTGCTCTTCATTAGCCAACTTGCAAAAATGGAGAAGCCTGCAACTGCCGGTCATGGTGTTTTTTTCATGCGTGGCTTATGCAGCTAACCATGCCACAAGTATTGTTTTACCTGGTCGCACTGACATAGTGTCTGCGGCCGGAGCCTTTGCAATCGGTTCCCTCGGTAATATATACTCCCGGGTTGTCCGTGGCACGGCATTCACATCGATGATCACCGGTGTTTTGTTCTTGGTGCCAGTATGTATCGGGAATGATTCTTTTTCCGCACCGTTCTAACACTACCAGTCTGGCATCGCACAAGGAGGTGGCGTGAGCCAGACTTATCAAACATCAGCTGAACGATATTCCAATGGATTTGCCCTGGCACTACGAATGATATCCGTGGCCGCTGGGGTCACCGTGGGCTTGTTTGTTAGCCAGGTCGTTGGTTCGTCCTGTACCACGCTATACGTCAATTAGTCGATGGCTCATTGAAGATCCTCACCAGTATACTATTTTGGCGCTCGCAAAAATGCCGGTCATTTTGGATTTTAAGCTACCAAACTATATTATGTCTACAAAAACAATGTATACAGTAATCAGTACAAATAGGACTATATGGCACATTGTAGAGTATCTTCTATGATCCAAACAACTTCGCAAGCTCCTCCATGCGACGTTGCATAAGTTCTGCCTTACTAAGATTCTGTCCTAAGGTCATATTTGCCAACTCCGTTTTCTGCCGTTGTACTTCCAACAATCTAGCTTCGATGGTATTTTCAATTACTAACTTGACTGTGGTCACAGGCTTCGTCTGGCCCAACCGGTGCTAGAAACGAAGTTAGCGGGACGTCGTGACTAAACGACAAAGACACGGACTATTCGATCAACAGCTTGATTCTCCACAGCAGGGTTCCTGCGACTGTTAAGTAACATTCGAGGCGTGGATGCCCTTCGACTTACCAGTAGGGATCCATGAGATATACACGTTGTGCGGCTGTCAAATTGAGGCCAACGCCTCCAGCTTTCAAGCTGACCAGCAAAACCTCGCATTGCGGATCATGTTTCAAGGCATCCATAGAGCGGACACGCTCGTCCCTCCTCATGGTTCCATCTAATCGGTCGTATCGTATTTTGGCTGCTTCGAGGGCGTCCTCAACCCTGTGCATTGTTAGTTACCAAGTATATAACAAATGCTTGAACATACTTATCGAGCATAGAAGTCCATTGGGAGCTGCCATTTGGCCAAAGGTCAGGTGGCGAAGTGGACGTAGATAGGAGACTCACAAGACGACTGTCTTCACAATATTGTCTTCTGGGCAACTCTTCTCGTCATTGACAATCTGTACATCAAGGGTGCTTGGGTCGTAATTCGCGGAGTAGGGGTTCGTCCTCGAAAATTGCATCAAATCTTGCATGAGAGCCCTGACCTTTGTCGATGGGTGATAATTATCGAGTGAAGCGCCCTTCTGACGTTTCTCTCGCTTTTGTGATTTCTTCTTGAGCGTTTCAGGTGATATTTCATTCCTGATCTCAACAGCGTCCGTCGCGGATAGCGCCATTTGACAGGCCGAACATGCATTGAGTACATCGGAGGTTACGTTTGGCCATGCGGGACAAACGCTATTGCGATAACAGATGATACAGAAAAGATGTTGACAGCGCGTCAGGACTGGGCGAGGGCCTGCGGGACTACTGGCTCTGGTGGGAGTACGAGAGGCCGCCTTTGTTTTCCTTCCTCGTTTCGACGCCGGGGGCCCATTTCCGTCGAGATCATCGCTTTGACCGGTCTCGGTCGAAATGCATAATTCCGATCCACATTCCACGCATTGTGTTGTTGCTGATTCGCGTAGCAGGGCGAAAATAGCGCCTGCGCGACTTTGGGTGAGGCCTTGATTGATAATGTCAGCTACAATGCTTTCGTACGAAGTGGCGGTGTCTTGTTCGACTTCCTTTGCCTTTACCAATTCAAAGTGATCGCATATTTGACGTAACCGAAGAATCTTTTGTAATATCCCCACGTAGTTCTTCATAACCTCATTCTTACTCGAAAGATCCGTAAATTCAGCCTTGGACTCTTGGAAATACTGATTATATATTTCCTGTTCTTCGGGATCGAACTGCAAGAATCGAAGCTCGTCGCGACGAGGAGGGAGTGCAAGGATCGCTTTCCCATCCTCGGCTCTTGTTTCCTTAGTCCGACGAAGTGTGATACATTTCATGATCATCTGGAGACGGGCAATGCCTATGTCTTGTCCGAATTTGACCGGAGTACCGATAAACTCTGTCCATGTATTCTTGTCATCGAATGGGTGTAGCCGCAGAAATTTAATGAGAGCAAAGACGTCGTCGAGCTTGTTCTGCACAGGTGTTCCGGTAAGGCAAAGCCTTCGATCCGCCATAAGATCGCATGACGCGCGACTACCCACAGTACCCGTCTCTTTGATTGAACTATACAGAAATGTCAGCGGAAAAAAGCACCGTAATTATATACCAGAAATGTCTTACTGTGCTTCATCAAGAACGACACGAAACCAATGGACACTCTGTAGAGGGCTGCTCAAGTCCAGGCCGCTGCCAGTACCTGGCATGCCCGATTTTTTCCTCTTCAGCGCATTTTTCTTGGGCTTTGGAAGCTTTGCAATCTGATTCCCATAACCATCAACCTCTAGCAAGGTTACACCGTCACTGCTACCTCCTTCCTCTTCCTCCTCTGCACCTGCAAAACACCTATTCTGCTTCGAAAATTCAGAGGCCAGAGTTGCGTATGTCGTGATAACCGCATCGAAATCAGCCAAGAATGCAGGGTCCGGCCTACGTGCATTACCATGATATATGTATATGCGCAACGATGTTCCTTCGCGGACGCGGGTCTTTCTCGGAGCTGATTGATCTTCTGCTGCTTTGGGGGGAGAAGGTGCAGGCGTTATGCAGGACCCGCCACTGCCTCCCCCAACGACAGACACTTCGCCTTTCCAGTGTTCCCTGAACTGGTCCTCCCAGTTGGACACCGTTGACAAAGGACAAACGATGAGAGACGCTCGGCTCTTCACTTTGATTCGGCTCGCTCGTGTGTATTCAGCTTCAAATTTCTCTTGTGCTCTGGCTGCCTTGGCCTTACCCTTCGCCGCCTCGTACGCGTTCTGGGCGCCACCATGCTCCTGATGTGATAGCGTATCCGGAGGAGGTGGGAGAGGATCAATGGGTTCTGAAGCGAATGCCTTCGCAGAGTCGAGAGTCGCAGAGAGCAACGATACGCATGTGATGGTTTTCCCGAGGCCCATCTGACAAAATTTAAGATTTAAGATCAAATGCTAACGGGGCACATTGCAAAACATACATCATCGGCCAAAATAGCACCTTTCGCCTCGACAGGTTCGTCAAAAATCTCCTTTTGAGTTATAACATGGAACCAGGTCTTCTGATGGGACCACGGGTTCGTCCGTGACTGCCATAGCGAGGAGTATGAACCATCCGGGCCAGAAATCTCCCTTTCTCTCTCCAGTAAGAACGTAAGCGCTTTCTTTTGATGGGGATATAGTGTCGTTGCAATATCAAGAGCTGCTGGGGGTGAGGCATCGTTTAAGGTGGAGACACGATGCAATACGCACAGGGCTCCGTTTCAGCCAACTCATCACCGTCCCTCAGACTCTTGAATACTTCTTCCACCTGGCTTCTCTGCACCTCAACGCTCTTGGATGATGTAGCTGGGGTGCTCCAGCGACCATTATTACTAGAAGGGCCGGCGAGCCTATTTGGGGCATATACTGTTCTATTATATCCGCCTGGTGGTGGATTGTGAGGATTATGATAGTGATAACTGGAGAGACACTGATAATCCCATGGGGGAGTTGGATTGTCCAATAACAAGCCACACTGCTGCAGGTAATTYCCGACGACGGGTATGTTACCTTTGGGAGTGCAGACTAATATGCGCAAAGGAAGGATGGGTGACTTTGTAAGGAAGATAAGTGGCGCACGTTGTTGAGATGCAGCGATACTCACATTAACTCCGCCTCTCTGCACCTTCGCCTCCAAACGAATAAGACCCTTGGCCATCATAGGACCCAGGGCTGTAGCAACCTTCTGYTCTACAACGCCAAAAACCTCTCCTTGTATAACATCGCCCGTTGGGACGCGTACATTGGGCGAGATGATATGAATTGTTTCGGAGCCGCCCGGCTTGCTGGGGTTGTGCTCGTGCTGGAGGCGAACTGGAGCCCATTCATCTGGGAAGGATGGACCCTGGGCAAGATAGGGCAGAGGATAGAGGACGAGGGCGGTGATGGTAAGCTGACCGATACAGAACGGGGTCTTTGGAGGAAGCTGAGGCGGCGGCGACGGGGATCGGGTGAGATCAATGACATTGGCCTGCATTGGGTCCTCGTCGTCGTGGGTGAGGTCGACGAATAGCGGCATTGGATATACGATACAGCGTAGCGAATGATTAGTCAGGGAGCGCTGTGATTATAAATCATGTCCATCCCATTGCATAATACGCCTTCCGAGCCGCCTCCTCCTTCGCCAACTGCTTGCTCGTTCCTGTCCCTTCCCCTTTCGCTATCCCGTTCACTGCCACCACATCAGTCATCGTTTTCCTATGCAGCATACTGACTCACCAACACATTGCACTCTCCACTTGCCCGCGTGTGACGGCCCCGTAAACTCCGCCGGATATTCTACGATGCATCGCCGCTGGCTTGCGGCCTGATTAAATAGAGGCAAAAACGGTAGATTAGGTTGAGCTGGTGCCAGCGGATTCGGCAATGGAACCGATGCTTTCATAGGTAGTGGGGCCTGTCTATTGAATAGTCCCATTTCTTTGGTAATCGGCTGGACCCCTCTCGGGATCTGTATTTCTTTCTGCGGAGATGGCGGAGGCTGTGATGCGAAAAAGATAGGAAGAGGCTGCTTCGATGGCGACGTTGGCTCGCTCTTAATCCTCTTCATAGGTGGTTCATTGCAATGGTGGATCAGGTCAATGGCCCACTTCCCAACAATTTCCATGCCGGATTCTGCATACACGCCCCCCACATATGAGTGGAAGAGTGCCCGAGTTTCCTATTAAAATGTTTAATGAGCCCATATATCTATCAATGAGATAAACCAGTACTCTTACCCCTGGCATGCTCAGCGATGAGAATTCTCCGGGATGACACCGTACTTTATTTCTTAAACGATAGCCATCTACCCATTCTTCAAAGTTCTCGTCGGACAGAATGCTCTCCTTTCGGCTCTAAAAAGTAGGTAAGCCAGGTACGGTGTGCCTGGTAGAACACGTACGCGGACCTCGGAGGTTGGCAGTCTCTGTTTGAATAATGAATGAGTCACAACTGCCTCCAACGCTGCTTTCCCAAGGACAGCAAGCCTTTGGTTATCACTGTTGTCTTCAAGGGTGCCTCCATGTGAGCGCTGCAGAGATCTATGAGTGAAGACCTGGAGTATTATGTCTCCTGAAATCTTGGGCAATGGGGGGAGGTTGTCTTGCAAGCCCCGCTTCGGGGCGATAGGGCGAGTCCGCTTATGAGATGGGTTGTACAGTGCAGCGTTCATATATGCGACTATCGAGAGTTCAAATGGTCGATGTGATGAAGTAATTGTTCCATGCGCAGCCACGATCCACTGCTTGTCTGCCAATCGTCACCTTGACTAATTTGGGAGTCGGGGCTCAAACCCAGGTTTCCCACGAATTAAATTTATATTTTGTACTACAGTACCATTTATAATGTAGATTAATGTAATGGTATGTTCTATGCCACGCAGTTCCTAGTCTTGCTTTCTCTGTTTACTTAGGATGTTTCGGAGGATATCTACTGTTTGAATTACCGCTGGATCACCGCTGCTTTCTAATCGTCTTAGCTGCTCGGCAATGCTGTTGGGAATGGATACGCAATCGGTAAACTATGTCCCAAATGACGTACATACCTCTGGGGGCCTGCAGCCACCACTGGACAATCTTTCACCAGGTGATGGGGCGAGCGGTTACATATCGGACAACAGGACGTGAATATAGGCTTAGACTTTTTCTTAGCTGCCTCGTCGGCCGGGGAGCCTGGTCGCTTTAGCGATCCCGAAACCTGATTATCACCGCGTCCTGCCCTTGGCAGCAGAGTGCTAGCCTCGGCCACAGAAGGCGCGCGTAATGGATGTAGTGGCTGACCCGCAATGAGTCCCAGGTGGCCTCGCTTGTGAAGTGTCTCATCAATCGCCTTTATGGCGGCACTCTGAAATATGAACATTAGCTTTGAATTTTCAACACAGTTATATTCATTTACCCGGTCCTCCCATGGTTCATCATTTGAGTATTTGATRAGCATCTCCCGATATTCAGCTAGGTTCTCAGATTTATCTGTCATAAAGCATTCGCCCGACTGTGCACCGTGCACTAGCCCACATAAGCCACATTCTTCTGTAGCGAGCCGTGTTCCATTGATAACATGGGGCGGTCCAATACCATCTTTGAACATCTCGTCCGGTAACAGCGGCATAAAGTCTACGTCCATGGCATCGGACTTTTCACTTGACTCATCGTCTGACTGCTCGGAATAGGACGACGAGTCGGAAATCATGGGTTTCGACTTTAGTTTTTTCTTGTTATTTCCTGGTGATCCATCGGGATCAACCACATAATTTGGCTGCGAGATGAAATCAGACAGTATCCGAAATTTACTGAAACATGTGTCCTCACCTTGTAACTCGCTGCAGCTCGACGTACACCGCGACCGGAGGCAGTTGTCTCCTGCATTTGACTCTTCTCACGTTCRACCATTATCTTTTGCAGTGTTTGCGTCCATGAATCAACTTGATCATCTTCTTGTATGTCTTCCATGGCGTCCTTATCAGCGGCCCACACCTTTGCGAAGGAAAAGGAAAAATCTCCTTCTTTAACTTCCTCTTGCTTTTCACCTTCCTGCTCGGTTTTCTCTATCAATTTGTCAATGTCCTGATCCGTGTCTTAACTGTCATCAGACACGTCTGTGCAGGGAAGAGAATCAAGAATACATACAAACGATATCCCGTGATTCTTGCTCAGANTCAAACAAAGCTTTTGCACCAAAAGTCAGGATTGATTGAACATCTTCTCCAACTGAATCTTCATCGTCCATCTTTTGTACGATTAGGTGGTCCAGGACAAGCTTTTTCTTCCCAATTTGCATGATACGTTCTAAGATACGGTTAGAAGTATGATTTATTAAAATTCATCTTTCAAACCTTCGGCTGATTCTTTCACCATAAACTTAAACACAAGACATGTCTTTTTCTGTCCATATCTGTAGGCACGAGATATAGCCTAAGGAATAATAACGTAACGTTTTGATCACCATTCAATGCTATGGACGCACCTGCAGATCCTATGCAAAAAAATTAGATCCTGGGCCCAAATTCGAATGAGCGGTAGCTTACTTGGTGAGGATTAAAATCCGGGTCAAAAATAATGACTGTGTCAGCCGTCTATCTTCAGGTTAGCCTCGGAGTGGCAGCATGAAAAGTTTAACACACGTAAAGGTTTATGCCAACTCCCTATAAAGAACAAATGGGTCAAAGGGACTATCGTTTGTATACAGGCACATACTCCGGCTCGCGTTGATAGGAGGTANACGTCAGATCCAGGACGATTAAACTCATCCATCCCTTTTTGTCTTTCAAAGCTTTTAGTATTGCCATCCTGTAATAAGGTTCAATTAGTAATTTGTAAGGTGGCATCGACTAGTGGGCTGACATACCAATCGTAAATATTTGAAACCTTCTCCCTGGAGGAAATCTTCAATAATGTCAAGAGCAATAACGAACTATTTTTTTACTGTTAGGGAAGATATGACAGCGGATAATGAGTAATTTACCTGGCTAAACAGTAGAACACGATGTCCACGCGCTCTCAACTTGGGAAGTAAAAGTTTGAGCAAGCGGAACTTTGTACTAGCATCAATAAGTTTTTCGTGCGTTTCTTCTGGTGCTAGGCCTCGTGGCTCAATGTCATCATCATAGAGATATGGGTGTTGCAAACATCTTATGTGCGACGGTAAGCATAAAGTAAATGTAGTAACGGAAACCACATACTTTCGTAACTGCATAAGTATATTGTGGACATTCTTCTTTATAACGGCACTTTTAGAGCCCGTTGTATGAGTGAGTCCCTTCAAAGTTTGGACATTTTTACCTTCAATAAGGTAAGTGATAATTTACATTCCCNTATATGAGACTCACTGAGAATTGACCGATAGACTTCTCGCTGCAAGGGGGCCATGGACATGGGAACGATGACTTCATTCTGGCAACATTGAGCGAACAGGATGTATTATGTCATGTCGCGCCTACCTTCGGGGGAAGCTGAAGAACCTCACTTTTAACGCGTCTTAGGAAATACGGTCGCAACAAGTTGTGGAGCTGCTTCACGAGGTCTTCTGTAAGTTTTGCGTACTCTTTTTGTAATGCATCCAAGTTATTCCAGTTCTCGGGATCCAAAAAATTCATCAGATTGAATAACTCTCTGATGTTATTGTTGAGGGGTGTCTGGATAACGATGGATTCCTCTGAACAACAAACATAAATCTTGATCTTACCCCTGTCATGAGTATACGATGGCCACTTTTTAGCTCACTCATTCTCTTGAACAGCAAACTGGTGTCGCATTTGACTGAGGTCAAGACGTTAGGATCCATTCCTACACATGAANAAATGGGAATCAATGAAAGAAAATTGACGTAACACATGAACAAACCTCCCATCGTTGAGAYTTGAAAATAGGCGTAAATTCCGTCTTGTTTAGAAGTGTCTCGTATGTTGCAACCAATACGTGGAACTTCGCATGTGAGCAACCCTTTTTGGGACTCTCGTGGTACAGTTCAAATTTCCTAATAATTTCGCGCGTGTTGGCTTCGCCGTAGTATGGTACGACTCGGAGATTAGGAGCCCAACGTTCAAGTTCCCTCACCCAGTTAGTGATGGTTGAATTAGGTACGACAACGAGTGCTGGTAYTGCTTGGTAATCAGCTGCAATGTTACCCAAAAAGGTTGCAATTTGGACGGTTTTTCCCTGTAAAATTGGTAGGTGCGACCGTAGTGGCACAACGCAAGACTAACCAAACCCATTTCATCTGCTAGGATGGATGGCTGATGGTTCCACCAATTATTGCAAAGCCAATTGAATCCGTCGACCTGTCAGCACCTTGAGCAATCGGACGTAAAACAAAAGCTTAAACCCAGCTTACTTGGAAAGGAAGCAGCAGTAGTTCTGGCTTTTGGCCTAATTGAAGATCTGTGGCGTTTCTGAGACGATGTCGAAGTCTGTATTCGTCCTTCGGTCGATCGCCTATTTGTTGCAATTCCGCCTCTGTATACTTGAGTATTCTAACGCCACGCGCTTGAACATAGCGCCTAAATGCTTCGGCAAAAGAGTCATAACCGGATTCGCCTGGTCGAGGGGGTGAATCCCAGGTAGCTGCAGTCAGTGAGCTTAAAGAAATCGTAATATTAGGAAGGTCGCTGACCCTCGCTATAAYTCAGATCATCCCATTTGACAAAGATCCAGATGACATCGCCAATATCATCTGTCGTGATAGAACGTTTCTTTCTTGATTCCCACTCCGCTGCTGTTTCAGTGTTCCATTGACTAGGTTGCCGTCCGCTTTCAAAGACGGCGTTGTACTCGRCTTGTAATTCTGTCTGAGCAGACTCCGTATCGCTAATCACTCGCTTGCCCCTCTTCTTTGTTTTAGCACTGTTGGATTCTGGGCTCCACAGCAAAATATCCATAATTCGGTCCACAGTTCTCCATGCCAGAGGAATGTGCTGCTCAGCGTCAGGAAARGCGTTGTGTGACAACGGCCCTTGTACAGGATCATCGGGGGAGGTGGCTCCGGTTTCCAGAAGATCCGCATCTTCTTGCACTTCTGACCTTTTGTSGCCACGATGTAGTTCAACCTGCGCTCCACTAGCAATAAAATTCTTCAACTTTGTCACATGCGTTGAAAGCAACCACATGTGAGGAACCCACTCCGTCCTCCGATAACTCCTGCCAACCCATTTGACAAGGTATTCCCTAGGAAGATGGTTCTTGTAGTTTGGATATTCGTCGGGAGACAGAGGCGGCTCAACAGCACCAGGGGGATAGGGCCGCCAAGCCAGTATCTTATCCAAGTCATAGACATAAGAAGAACAATCAGCGCATGACCAATCTTTTTCATCCTGATAATATAGGGCAATATCAACCACAGAGGAGTCATCGGGGAGGCTTGCGGGTCGCGGCAGATGCTCATAATGCGATGGGCGTCTGCAAGCAAAACAACGGAACAGRAGCTGGTCTTGGCGTTGCTCCTTGTTTATTTCAACGTTAGATGTCTGAGCAGGAAGCGTTTCGACATCAGGCACTGTAATGACGTCCATACATCCCATGCATACACCCCCTTTCGAACAGGCGCCTAGAATAACCCATGAGATCGATATAGACTGACGTAATGAATGCACGAACCACAAACGAAATCTGTACTTTCACTTATTCCTAAACCAGAGCGTTTCTTGATTTTATTGTCAGGTGCATTCGGATTTTCTGCCTGCTTGGTGATGTCTTTCTCCTTCACAGCCTTTAATATTTCATCGCGTTGGAAACTAGACAGACACCTCCAGTGTGCAACGACAGGGCATTTCAGACTGAAATTGCAATGAGAGCAAATACAAATATTCGAGCACAGCTACTGACCATCTAACCCAACCTCCAAGCGAATTTAGACTTTCTGCTTCGTCTTCAGTGTCGTCCAATCCATCCTTTGCTTTCTTGCGTATCGACTTGCCATTTCGCCTGTTATATTTCTTGAGAAGGTCGTGTGCTGGCCCTTCATGACATTTTCCACACACGTTGCGATGTCGACTCAGGCACGCGAATTCATCATCAGATTCATATTCAACATCGGAAATGTTATGAATATGTCCGTACGCAGGCTTAACTGACTTTTTGACCCTGGCCTTCTTTGGGCGCAGATTGCTTTGAGTTTTGCGSTCGTCACGATAGCTGGAGAAACTTGAAGAAGAATCGAAACCACCTGCGACTTTGGCAGGCTTGATGCGCTTCGACCTGCGCTGAGCTGGACGACCTTCCAGGCTACTTTCGTCAGACTCGTCGATTACATTAACTCTTCGCAAGCGAGTCTTTCTGGGGCTAAAGGGGAGTGCAGCAGTACGTCTTGTGCGACGCATAGGAACGCGTCCTTCTTGACTGCTRCTTCCATATTCATCATCGCTTGAATCCTCTTCGGCCTCGTCCATTCCTTCTTCATGGTCAGCATCGGAAATTATGACTATTTCTTTTTGTGCTTTGCCATTCGTAGCCGCTATATTCTTCCCACCGACTGTGAGCTTAAGTTTGACGCGGCACGATGGATGCACGTAGGATGCGGATGGGTTAAACGGTTCCAACTTGTGCGCGGATTTCTTCCGTACTTTGGAGAATCGGGTCAGCTTGAAACGCGTCTAATTTACCGGACTTACGATACTCTTTAACCGGACCTGGATATTTTGCTGCGAACAAGCCAACACGGAACTATCATGGGAGCGCATCAAAAATGCACATATGCCTGGCCAAGGTATACTGACTTTGTATGCAAGACCATTACCGTAACGCGCAAAGTAGAAGGGTTTACCATTATCCTTCCATTCGCCGATAACCTCAATAAGCTTAGCCTCATTTCCTTGGCTCAGAGACGATCTGTCGGATGTCTTGTAGAGCGCCTTCTGTTCAGCAGGCAAAACTGGGGGGGCGATGTAAAAGTCTTGTCTGGATATTAATGAAAGAGCCACGACCTCAGGTGAAGGGGGATGAAGATGAGGCGCGAAAAGGTCCGCTGGATCTGAGGATAGTTCTGCCATGCTTCAAAGTGGATGAATGCTACCATGCAATTTGGCGAGAGATACGCGCGGACGACGCGCTAAATAATTACGGTACAAATAACTGCACACAGAGTTACGTGATAAACTTGTAGTCAGCCAACCAACCTAACGATATTACCTGCACTTATGTGTGGGATGCCCTTGTGGCCACACTGGTCCAACATTTGGTTGAAACGACTTCAAGGTCTCAGGCTTCCTAGCTCGACATTTTCCAACTCAGTATTGCTCGACAAAGTAGAAGCGCAGCAGATACTTGTGCGTTATGAACAATGGGACATCAAGTTATTTAATGACCCGCATTTCGGAGAGGCGATCGACAATGCAGCCCAACGAGTACGATGAGTTTAGAAGCCTGCGTTACCAGAGCACGCATCTGGAACGCAGGTCATGCCGCGAAGATCGTAGAAAGCATCTTGCATCAACCATTTCATTTAAGCCTCAAGGTTGATTCTAGTAATGATGTCGCACTTGCAAAAGTAAAGGAAGTGTAAAGAGTCAAACAAGTTGTAGATGTTYCGTATGGGAGCCCTGCTTGGTGCCGCCGTAGCTGCAGCTCGAGCGATATGGAACCGCACGTAACTCAGGACCTGCATATTGTAGAATCTGGGAGGTCCGCAATTCCCAAAATCATACTGGGCGTGTTGCTCTTGGGCTTCTGAAGTGATAGGGTCTCCATCACAGACGTCGTGCCCTTTGCCTGGCGCCGAAAAGACTTGGTGACGTTTCAGAGGAAGAGATACGTGCACTGCTAGTTGAGGCGTAGCAGTGACCTTAGGTAGCAAAGAGTGGTAGTGTTTCGGTTAGCACGCTGGTGCAATCACTTGGCTTTCTGATGTCTCGAGCACCCCGCTTTGCTCGACAACGCTCGACTTCCACCTCAAACAGCAATCCGCCCGGTGTCTCGCCACTGTCTGCCACGACACAAACCGTCCGTCCGCTCCAGATAAACAGGCCTTCTACACCAGGCAACGCTTCCCCGCGACATATCCCTACAACCTCACAACTTGGCCCTTCGCGTCCCCAGCGTTCTGAGCTGCGCAATCGCCATTTAGAGCAAAATTTACCCGACCGCGTATCTACTTCGTCTCGCGAGCCTATCAGGGATAGCTCAAGTACCACACATTCTGATGCACCTGCAACCCAGCCCAACGGTTCACCTGCCTCCAGAGCGCGACCAAAGCCGCAAGGAATGATTTTACAAGATGACGAACCTACTTCACCGGCGCTGTCTTCCGTTGTCTCGGCTTTCCAGTCGGCAGGTTCCCGACGGCGTGCAATGACAAACGACAATGAAGAAGTAGAGTATGAGAGGGCGCGTAAGCAAGAACTTGAAGACGAGAAACGAAGGCAACAGCGCATACGAGAAAGGGCACCAGGTCGTAAAGCTACTGGCAGAGCCAATGCAGGGGACATCGACGGTATGTCGTCGGTTGGCTCCTCTTGAAAATTTGTAACTGGCTATATCAAAAGCTGTATTGGATCAGGTGAAAGATGGTTGGGAATTTGTCATTGACCCAGACGTACGATCAACATATTGTTGAGGCTTTTAGCTTATGACAGGTCTTACTAGTTCAACCGTGTAGATCTCGCTCTGCAACTGCTCGACGAGTCTTCGCACGGGAAAGATGTTGATTCCTTCAGGCATACGAAGGAGATGTTGTCTAACACCCTGAAGGGCTCCGTCGATAGTCTGTTCTCATTGAACTACTACTCTTCTCTTATCTGATATTGCTCAAACACAGGATATTACCAGATGTTTTCCTCATCATTGCCTCACCATGCATCACTGATAAATCGACTGTCTGCGGTTCAAAGTCAAGTTTCCGATGCGAGGAGTTCATTACTCGAGGCCAAGGAAGCGCTCGGCAGTAAGAGAGCAGACCTCGTACAGCTGTGGTCCAGGAGCCATATACTAGAAGAGATGATTCGTTTGCTGGATCAGATGTATGCGCCGACATGTACGTTTAGCCTGCGACATGTGCTGAAATGTTCTGCTGCAGTGAATACCTGAAGTCCGTTCCTGATCTATTAGAAACGCTCATATCTGAGAAACGTTTATTGCAAGCGTCAATACTTCTGGTGAAAAGCATGAAGCTTATCAACAAATCTGATATGCTTGAGATTGGTGCCGTGTCCGACCTCCGAAACTATCTCACTAGTCAAGATATGGTTAGTCTGCCTTGCCTATCATATTTTGGCATGGCTTAATTTCCCTGGCAAGGCTTTACGAGATATTTTAATTGATGAGCTGCAGAGCCATCTATATCTAAAGTCGTTTTGGTGTGAGTCTAGGTGGTCAGCCTATGTCCCGAACCAAAAATCTCGTTAGTGCATGCATTTTGTACATATTTACCGGCAGCGCTAAGTTTCCCCAGTCACTACAGTCGATTTTGACGACATGGAGGTCAAAACTAATGATTATTCCCACATACTTGCCGATCCGAAGGCTCGCCACCGTAAATTGAAGAGGTTCTTGGAGAATCTATTTTCGAGGCCTAATGATCCACCTCATGATCTGCGGGAGCCAGATTCCCGGAACGGCGCAGCAGGTCTTATCCCTATCCTYTCAATGACGCCAGTGTCAATCCCTATGTCATCGAATCTTAATCCTGAAGCAGATTCATTCGCTTACATGGAAACCTTAATCGAATCTCTTTCTGTGTTAGGAAAGCTTGGGACTGCCCTGGATATTGTCTCTCAAAGACTTTCCAGCGAAATTTTCGCGCTAGTAGAAGCTACCCTGAATGAAGTCGAGGAAAGAGCCGAATTCGGACGTAGGACATCTATGTTTGCTGGTGGTTTCACAAGGTCGGAGCAAATATATGTACTCTCGAACGGCGAGTCCCTCAGCGAGCTTGATCATGGCACGCTGAACACTCGACCACTTCTGGATTCTTCCTATTTGCGGCTTGCCGCGCTGGAATCATCAGCTAGRCAAGCGGATCATGAGATCCTCAGAGACCTATTTTGGACACTTTATTCGAAACTCGATGCCGTTGTGCAAGGTTTCAGAGTGGTCAGTGAGGTTGCAAACCGTGTTGGATCTGTAAGTAACCACTGCATGTTTTTTATACATTTTTACAGCAATAAATAGAGACGAGACTTCAAGGACGCTTCTGGGATGAAACCCGGCACAGTGTTCCCCCTCGACGAGGTATGGTATCCAATACAGGCTGAGGTAGGCAGCGCTTTGTTCCTACTCCATCAATTCCTGATTCCGTAGGTTCACAATTTGATACGGGACTATCTTGTCGACGAGGAGCAAGGCTCGTCATCTGGTAGACATCCTATTCTTTCGATCAATGAGGTACTCCGTGAGGGAAAAATGACGAGAGATAAAAATAAGGTCTGTAAATGTAAATGATAGCTGGAAACATTGATGTCTAATTAGCATCTTAGACCGTCTTCCGCCTGGCTGACACGGACGTGAAGCTTGTATCAAAAATACTTAGGCCTTACGAAGATGGTCTAACGCGGGTGCTGAGGGATATGATGCCGGGCCTCGTTTCAGGCTCTTCCGACATTGTGCATGCATCCATATCAACATCCGGATCAAATGATGAGAGATTAGGCTTGGACCAGCATCATCGACTTCTGATACATCCAGACGCATTTCATAGCAGCGTGTTGTTTCAGCCAACATTGTCCTTCCTGGATCAAATTGCCGACCTTCTTCCTGGTGGTGTCGAAACCGCCAAATCATTCAGCGGCGTCATAAATGATTTTGTCCTCAAAGTATATTTGCCACAGCTAGAAGAAAAGGTATCGGATTTATTTCATCGCGCTGTTACAGGTGACCTTGAATTTCTGCTTTTTTAACATTTCTGCTCAACTCTCATTAAGGCCCTGATGCATTCACACCTGACGCATTTTCCCTTCGGTTTTCCCGAGAACCATTAATGCAGGTAAGTTGCTGCCCGCCATTAACAGCCACCACCACTAATAGCTAAGCCAGTCGAGCACGAAATCTCTAGCGCTGATCAATTCATTATGCGACTTACTCTCCACTTCACCATTTCACCGGGAAAATTATTCCCCTCTTATTCTCAGCGTTATCATCCAATTCTACCAACGGTGTAGTGATCAATTCCAAGATCTGGTCACTGTCCGCAAGGAGGACCCAGGACTTGAATCTACGTTGACCGTTTCCGCTCAATGGTCTCAAAAGTCGGAAGTTACTGCTTGTTTGGCTGAACTATTAACATCCGACGTGGGTCGTTGGAAGAATGATCATGCAATCCTCTAATCTTGTTCATAGGATGTCATTAAGCAAGAAGACATTTCCCTGCANGAAACCGAGATCGAGCTGGGACTGTTAGGACAAGATTCGCTCGCTCAGCCAGACCTTATGACTGCTATTAGACAAATTTCAGCTTTAGCTGTGCTATATCGCGGTGTTGTATGTGTGACTCCCATTGTTGCCCAAATGTATTTCTCACACTATGAGCAGTCATGGTTCGCATCCGAACTGCGGGCTCTTAGAGCAGATTCCGATGTACCTCAGATATCAGCTGGCCTAGAACCCATGTCAGCTGTCACTTCTCACTTCCAAGTATCACCAACATCTTCGGACAGGTTACAACTGCTGCTCTCTCGTGAAATGGGACTGTCAGTAGAATGCTTCTTTTGACTCTCGTTAACTAACCGTCTTTTGCCCCCCTTAGTCGTTACCATGCATTGCTTAAAACATATGAACAGTTGTCTAGCCTTATCCTTGACACTATCCGTATCGAAATCCGATGCCGAACAATGTACTACATTGATTCCGCGATGCGCTATGTGGGAACCCTCCTTCCCTTGTCACTCTTGTTTGATGTTTTTTTGTAGGGCAATTATATCCTAGAAGGCGAGGCGGGAGAACCCGATTCGTATATAATGGATCTGAATCGTGAACTTACACAATGCGATGAATTTCTTGAACAAAGTTTACCCGAGAAACAAAGGCGGTATGTTGATAATATGCAAAACTAAGAGCATAACAGTCTGATTGCGATCAGCTATGCTTTTGTCGGTCTGGGCCAGTTTATGGAACATTTGATAATACGCGACGCTCGCTTACTCCGATTGCCAAACGCTCATGGTATAAGGAAAGTTCAACGTAATATCCTGGCTCTTCAACAGAGCGCGAAGACGTGGACAAATCAACAGGAAGGGCACGTCTTCGAGAGGGCCAAACAATATTATTCATTATTCTACATGTCACCCCAGGTTCGTAACAAGGGCTGCAGCTGTATGCATGAAATAACTTGAGACAGGAAATGCTGGATGGCATTCGCCAAAAGCAATCTTTCAGCTTTGATGAATATCAGGCGATGCTAGATCTGCAGTGTGGAGTCAACTCTACAAGCGAGGGCGATCTGCAGAAGGCGGTAGATCGTAATTATAGCGTTTATGTTATTGAACTGCATGGGCTAGAAATGGAGAAAACAGGCAGCTAGCAGTGAAGAGTTCCAACATCACATAGTTTTGTTCCCGAGGCGTTGCTCGTGCTTAGACATTGCGTTGGACCATTGGATATCAGCTGAAGTGGCCTCCGGTATGCGATCGGTCGGCAAACGCAGGCAAGGGTTGATGGCACTGGGAGATAATGTCACCGTCAAGTTAGTACCTCCAGAGTGCGGATAGTTTAATATGGGCGTATGGCCAAGAAGTTGTTGAAATCGTCGTCGCAACCATCGCGAACTATGATGCTGCACTGTGGGGGGCACAGGAGTTGCATGGGAAATCCCTAGATTGTGGAGTTCCCTGCGTGTTAAGTTTCGGGATTTCCATGGATGGCCCACAAGTTGCTGGAGATCCCGAAAGATATTGGAAAATTGTAGATTATGGTCGTTCGTCCGGTCCTCTGCATTCATTTTCTTGCCGATAGTTTGTAGAGGGGGAAACACTTTCTTCCATTCGGCGGTGAAGTACCTCCAACGTATATTTTTCTCCCTCCTTTTGCTAAAAGGACCAAGTAAATCCACTTCACTGGCCGTACGCAGGGGAAGTGTCGGGGGGTTATCAAGAGCACTACGCCTCAGGGGCTTGGTCGCCCGCGACAGCGGTGATGTCAGGAGAGCTCGGAGCTCGGGCGAATACACAGGTGGCCTTGACTTCTCCACGAATGGAATTATCCGTGGTGGTAATTCAGCTTTTGGATTGAACAGGAATGACTGCTGAGATGTAAACCTTGCCCACAATCCGGACGCTAGGAACGTACCTCCATTAGCTCTCGCTTCAACTTTCCCTTTCTTCCATACGCCAGATCAAGAATGTAGGCAAATGCTTTGACGTCGCCTCCATTAGCAGCTTCTAGTTTTCGCACATCCTGGATGCTTATCGTCTTCAGAGTCATACTATCGAAGAGGCACTCCAAACCTTCCTAACGCGTTTCAATTTTCTGTTGCAGAGAGCTATATCTTTAGTCCGCGTGATTGCTCGCGTGTCATCGGCAGCCTTCAAGCGGAAAAATTGTCTGGTAGTGGCGTTAACTAATTCGTCGATTGGGGCTCAAGATGCAGACCTTATGTAGAGTACAGGTAAACGCTTGACTTGCCGCAAGTACTGCCTGTACAGTCTAGTGAGATCCACAGTCATAACAATATGACGGCCCTTGATTGACGTCGCTCTGACAAACAAGATGGTGACATACCTATTAGTATTAGGCTATCTACTACAGTACAGATATACATCATGGAAATTGGGCACCCAATGACATGTGGATGCCAAACTCTTTCAATAGTGCATTCGGAACATGAACTGGAAGCTATACTGTTTTGTATCGGGATCCCAATGAGACCAGTTCCAATATCCTGCATCATCCGTCTCGTCCTCGATCTCGCGAGCCGGTATCCGAAAAGCGATGGTTTCATATGGCTCTGCCGCAACCTGCGAAGCTGTTAACATAGCTCACAACTTGAGAATAAATTCACGCACGATGAGGTACTGGTAGGCCTTATTGGGGGGCTCTCTCTTCTGTTCCCAGGCACTCATGAATCGTCGTCGTGGGATCACATCAGGTTTTATTTGCGGTAGGTGCACCTGCACCATCATACCTTCCTTGCCCGTGTCCCTATCACGAACCTTGGTAACTCGGTAGCCGGGTCGACCAATTTTGAGAAAAACTTTTCTTTGTACGCTGCTCTGAGGCGGAGCAACCATTAGCTGCGTCTCCTTCGCATCACGAGCAGCACGGCGAGCGAGGTTCGTTTGGTGCTTTTTCCCTTGTGTATGGGCAAGATAGGAACCTTCATTTGTGTGCAGAGTCAGGCAAAGACGACATTCGAGAGAGCCAAGGTGGTTCCGTAGGATGTAGGGATCCTAGCAGTGTCAGGTTAAGTGAAAAAGCACTTCCAGCTAGAATTGAATATACCTTCGCAAGGTCGATAGTTTCGAGCGCAAGTTTTCTTAACCGCTCACGTCTGTCAACATTTGTCTCCGAAGCACCGGCAACCCCACCGCCTCCAAACTTGGATCCTACTCGATTCTACAGGCGCAATTTGAGAATGAATTAGTTGAGAAATTGGCGAGTACAAACCTGATAATCTGTTCATAGCATTTAGTATATAATCAAGTATGCTTTAAGCAGACACATACCCATGGAAGTGAGCGACTCCAACCAGCTTGTAGCGTTACCGGTAAACAACTGTCACGGGTAGCTGACGTAACGATGCCCCTAAAATAGACGCGATCAAAAATAGTGCGAAAACCAGCAGGGATATAGTTTCCTTCCAGCTTTCCGACGCACCGTCTCAGGCATGGCTGGCCAGAAACGCGCTCTGGAYGAATCACAAAATGGGCGTCACTCAAAAAAATCAAGAGTTACAGACAGCGGCAAGGCAAAGCATCCAAAATCTATGCAACCTACATCTACTCTACTCACGGAAGAAGTTGATTTTCCTCGCGGGGGTGGAACTACTTTTACCCCAGCCGAAGTGAAAGCAATACGAGCTGAAGGCATCAAAGAGGCTAACGAGGAATTAATCAAAGTATGTCCCGCCCGTAGTGTTGCTGTCCGATGACTGAACCCTGCAGGATGACAGTAATAAAAAGAAGACAAAAAAGCGCAAGCGCGAACGAGATACTTCAAAGACGAGTTCCGCGGAGAAAAAAGAGCAAGTTCGCATTGAACATCTTAATTACAAGGTATGTACATACTTTCTACAACGAAGGCAATCTGACYTTTCACTTTCGATCTTAGAGGTTGACCATTGGTATGAAGCTCCTTGGTCAGATTGTCTCTATCCACCCCCTCGCGCTCTTAGTATCTTTGCCAAATCAGCTTTACGCGCACGTTCCTATCACTAATGTTTCGTCTCAGTATACGAATATGCTAGAGCGCATGGAGGAAGTAAACGTGAATGACCAATCTGATGATGGAAAATCGGATAATGAAGCTGGAAGTGATGATGAGGAGGAGCTATCCACGAATCTCCAGCCCCCCGAACTCTCTGATATGTTCCGCGTAGGACATTTCGTCAGAACTATTGTCACATCCGTTCATGCGCCCGGAGCATCTAATATACCGGGATTAGAGAAATCGAGGGATGAACTGGTGAAAGCATGCAGAAGAGTGGAGCTGAGTCTTTCACCTGAAAAGGTCAACGAGGGGATACCAAAGTCAGACCTTCGGACTGGTTTTGCGAGTGCATGTTTCTTTGAATATTGCGGCTTCATTCTGACCCTATCTTCTGATAGACTTTAACAGCAGCTGTCAGAAGCGTTGAGGACCACGGATACATTTTGGATTTTGGCATTCCCGATGTATCCGGATTTTTGTCGTTTGAAAATGCGAGGAAGGGCCCTTTCAAGTGCAAGCTACGTGAGGGATGGTTGATCGATGCAACTGTGACGAGATTATCCAAGAACCAACGAAGTTGTGATGTTTCAATAGATCCTTCATCCTTTGCCTCTTCGCTCGTTTGTACTTCATTTGCATTTATCACCCTTGTTATGCTGACATATATGTCCAGCTGTCGGAAGCCACACACGCTAATTCTCTTCTCCCCGGTGAACTAGTTCAATGCTTAATCACCGCCACCAGCCGCTTGGGACTTAACTTACAAGTGTTGGGGCTCTTTGATGGAACCGTCGATGAGTTTCATGTACACAGAAATGCGCCGGAGAAGACATACAAGGTTGGACAAAAAGTCAAAGCAAGGGTGCTGAATAATTATGATACTTCCCCTCCGAAATTTGCACTGGCTTTGACAGACCATCTCCTTCAGCTTCAATCACGCAGGATAAAAGACGTTGCGAACACTGAAACGAAAGACATGGCGGAGGCGTTCTCTATTGGTACTATTCTTGAGTCGGTCAAAGTGGTCAGGGTAGAGCCTGATCGAGGCCTCATAGTCGATGTAGAAGCTGGCTTACAAGGGTTTATTCATGTCCGTATCGCGGCATTCCTTTTTTATTCAACTGACAGTGATGTGCAGATATCTCACCTATCCGACGACCACGTACCCTCTCTGAACGCTTCTGGTCCATGGAAACCTGGATCCTTGCATCGAGCTAGGGTGATAGGTTACTTCGCATTTGATGGCTTATTACAACTGTCTCTGAAGCCATCCGTATTAAATCAAACCTTCATGCAGGTYAGCGATGTCGAGGTTGGGGAAGTAGTCAAAGGCACCATCAAGAAGCTCACCGATTCTGGCCTGTTTGTGACCATTTCGAAGGGCATCGATTGTGTCATTTGGCCAAATCATTATGCTGACATCGCATTGAAGCACCCAGCGAGGCGTTTCAAGCCAGGGGCAAGCATCAAATGTAGAGTACGCATCGTCATCGTTGTTGTTTTTCATTTTCAAACATGATATAGGTGTTAGTCGTGGATACAGAGCGAAAGCGCATATCATTGACAGCAAAGAAAACTCTCGTCCAATCCACTTTACCTATCTTGTCCAAGAATGATGATATCAAGATAGGCATTGTGACCTATGCCGTAGTATTTAAAGCCTCACCCGTGCTGATGGTTGAGTTCTACAATAACTTGAAGGCAATAGTGCCAGCTAGAGAATTAGGGTATGAATTGTCGCTTCGTCACCGGCAGCTGATTTTTGAGGTCYGTAGTGAAACTTCAATAAGCAACCCTTCTGGAGCATTCCCAATAGGGAAGATTGTCAAAGTTCGCATCATTAAAGTTGAAGCCGAGCAATCACGTATTATTGCTAGCATTCGACAAGCAGCGCCCAACTTTGTATCGCCCGTCGTAGATATAAGTGGCATAGACGTCGGCGACACAGTCCAGGGGGAAATAGCAGAAATACACAAGGAAAACATCATCTTGAAGCTAAAACCAACCGAGGCGCGTGCGCTTCTCTCATCTAAAAACCTCGCGAACCACCGTGGTATACCCCTGGCGCAGTTGAACGCGGGTTTGAAGGTCGGGGAGGAACTGGACGGATTGATTGTCGTTTCAAGAGTTCCAGACAAAAGCTTCGTCATTGTGGCCAATAAGCCTCAGATGAAGTCGGCATTGCCTTCCAAAAGTTCTTTGACAATAGAATCAGTCACAGTGGGACAAACTATCATGGGACGCGTTACGCACCACAGTCCGCAGGGCACACTTCTCAAGATAAACTCTCATCTAGGAGGATTGTTGCATCCTACAGACACTTCTGACGACTATGATGCCGCAAAGGCTTTCCCTTCTATCGACTCCATCATCAAAGCTACAGTCATCGATATGTTTGCAGACAAGAAACGACTCGTTCTGTCCACGCGTAGCTCCAGGATGTTACCGAATAAAGTTTCAGACATTGTCGACCGCGAAGTAAAAGGACTAGAAGATCTTCAAATCGGAGATGTGGTTCGCGGCTTTATCAAGAGTGTCACAGAACACGGTTTGTTTGTAGCTATAGCTCGTGGTGTCGATGCCCGAGTTCAAATCAAGGAACTCTTCGACGAGGTAAGACGCTTGACCGGATTTCTCAGTACCCACTAAGCTCGCTTGAAGTATGTCAAAGACTGGAAGCCACGGTTTCAAGCTAATCAGCTCGTGAAAGGTCGGATACTGAGGTTAGTTGTCAATGATACACAGAAGAATCAAGCATTTATTCATGGGTATCAGCGTGGATACCGAAAATAAAAAAGTGGAGATGACGTTCAGATCTGAAGAGTTCATCAAGCGTTCTTCTAAAGCTACAATCACCAGCGTCAACGCTGGTCAAAAAGTAGATGGCATTGTCAAAAAGATCGAGAGTTATGGGCTCTTCATACTAATTGACGGGTCAAAGCTGCAAGGATTATGCCACAAATCAGAAGTGTGCAGATTCTTTCTCGATAATACGTATGCTAACTTGGCTCGCYAGCTTTCCGATAATGCGGACGCAGATGTCGCAGCAGCTCTACAGGGATTCCGAGAAGGAGATCGCGTGAAAGCGCTTGTGCTCAAGGTCGAGCAGCGTCGGATATCGTTGAGCATCAAGCCGTCACACTTTGATGAGGCTGACTTCAACGACAACGATAGTAAGACCGATGATGAGCAGGGGGAAGACCGTCTTGGAGTAGTAGGTGACGACGTTAGCAGCGATGCCGCGTCGGAGCCTGGTGAAGACCCTGTAGACTCCGATGTCAAGGAAGACCACTCAGAAAGTGACGATGACAGTGCCATCGACATCAACACGGGCAATGTGCAACAGTTACTTGGGACGGCCCCGGCCCAACAAAACGACGACGCTCCTGGCTCTTTCGCTGCCTCAATGAAGATCTCAGGGTTCCAGTGGTTCGGTGAACCACAGGACGCAGGAGATGTGTCTGCCGCAGAACTATCCTCCAATGGAAGCGACGGGGAAGAACAGCCAAGCAAGAAGAAGCGCAAGAAGCGCAAAGAAATAGAGTACGACTTGACAGCCGACATGCACTCGAAAGGGCCGGAATCCAACGCGGATTTCGAGCGCTTGTTGCTCGGCTCACCCAACTCTTCTTATATTTGGATTCAGTACATGTCTTTCCAGCTGCAGCTGTCAGAAGTGGACAAGGCCCGAGAGATTGCTCGTCGGGCCGCGGAGACGATTAATTTCCGAGAAGAACAGGAACGTCTGAACGTCTGGATTGCCTTGCTCAACTTGGAAAATGTGTATGGAGCAGACGAAAGTCTAGACAAGGTGTTCAAAGAGGCTGCCCGGGCAAACGATTCTAAAACGGTTCATCTTCGCCTCGCGTCCATTTTCGAGGAATCCGAAAAACTCGAAGTATAATCTGTTTAGCATTGACATGCAAACAAACCTAATCTTTCCACAGAAAGCGGAAGAACAGTACAAGAAAACGTGCAAAAAATTCGGTCAGAGCTCCAAAGTGTGGACATCGTTTGGCAAATTTTATCTCCTGAAAGGAGATCGGGAAGAAGCGAGGGAGCTACTCCCCAGGAGCCTTCAGAGCCTGGATAAACGGAAACGTGAGCCTGTCCCACTTTGCGTCGCAGTCTTATGCATTCGCATTAGATCTCAAAACGATCTCCAAGTTTGCACAACTCGAATACAAGCATGGGGATCCCGAAAGAGGTAAAACTATYTTTGAGGGCATCGTCGACTCTCACCCGAAGCGCTGGGACCTCTGGTCTATTTACATGGACATGGAAGCTGGACAAGGAAACATTCAGAGCCTAAGGCAAGCAAGATTGTCATCTCCATGGTAAAAGGTACTAATCTATGTGTTAGAAACCTTTTTGGTAGAGTACTTGGATTAAAGATGACAAGCCACAAGGCAAAGTAAGCGCTCTAACTTTTGTGATATGATATGTATACGATGGGATGATGCAGGTCTTTCTTCAAGAAGTGGTTAGAGCTGGAGCATAAGCTAGGAGATGAAGGAGGGGCAATGATCGTGAAGCAAAAGGCGGTCGAATGGACACAAAGAGCAAACAAATTATCATCATAGCAACCCGATAGCTATGCTAAAGCAGTCGTGTGCTGCTCGTAAAGACAATATATATGTAGGTGAGGAAGGACAGCGCGACGAAGTCATTATGGTGCGATCCAGCTGTAAGACTAGGGTATAAGCAAAATACACATAGATGAGCGAGAGAAAATTAGGGGGGGTCATTATGATCGTGGTGAACGTGCCCTGTCCACCACGGAGTCGGGTTCGAAATCGCCGCTAAGTGGACGTCGGTTGCTCATAGAACTGGCAAGTTGACGTTGCCAGTCTTCAAGCTGATTTGAGAGGTGTTCRAAAGCCAAGGCATTCTCCGAGCTTGATGTACTTGGTGGACGACCAGACACATCGGACAATGGTCGCTGGCCGAAAGCGGGGTTTTCCACATCAAGCAGGAGGCCAATCTTGTGCGAGAGCTGGTCATTCTCCTGCCTGAGAGCAGCGTTCTCGTTGCTCAACTTTTCCAASAGTGTTTCGTCTTGGCCGCCTCTCGCAATTTCCAGTGAAGACTGGAGCCGTTCGACTTTTTGACGCAAATCTTCCGCTTGGTTCGACCTGTTGTCTGCTTCTTTCCGCGCCTCCACTAAAACATCACGCAAGAGCTCCAGTTCCTTCTGCAAGTTGCCAAGACGCTGCCGCAAGTCCTGGTTCTCTTCATGGAGTTGCCTCGCTTGTCTTTGGACTTCCAAGAACTGTTCGCGTTGAGATCCATCTTCCGAGGGAGTGGTACGTCCATTGATGCCTCTCGAACTCTTGCCTCGAGCCGCGTCTAGCTCGGTCTGAATTTGAGAGTTTAGATTTTTCTGCTTGGTGAGCTCATCTTTCATCCTACGCATCATTCTCTCAGTACCCCTTGCAACTGTCAGAGAGTGAAACGTAACGCTTCAACTAGTACTCACTTGACGTAATGCACAGCTAGTTGATAATCTTCTTCCAGCTGATGATGTCGAGCTTTGTAAGCCCGCTCTGTCTCGTCCAACTTTTGCTCGAGTTCGGCAACGCGTTGTCCCTCCGCCTCACTACCCCGAGCCAATTCAAGCTGATCTGACAATTGACTGACCTGAGCCTCGACATCCCGTTTTCGGCGTAAAGTTAGGGCAAGCTCGCGTTGAGCATCTTCATGCATCCGGGTGCGCTCAGCCAACTTTGACTCCAGTTCAGAAAGGGCCTCTGGAGAAACTGCACCATTTGAAGTAGCCCGTGAGGCTGACCGCAAGTCATCGTCCTCTACGGTGATCCCATTTTCCGAAAGGTAACTGCGCATGACAGCCAGCTTCATCGCCGTGTCAGTTGCTTCCTTTGACTTGGCGGCCAAAGTCAACTCCTTGTCGGAAAGCTCCTTGCGAATAGCAACTACATCAGCAAGAACACTAGAAAGCTGTCCACGCAACCCCACGATTTGGGACCTTAGCATGGACTGCTCCGATTCTTGCTGACGTAGCCGATGTTGCTCCTCCGCGAGCTGGCTCTGCGATTCATCAACGCGCTGGGCGGCTTCCCGCAACATTGACCGCAGGGATCGTGCCTCGGTTTCCAATGCCTGAATTTGCTCTGAATGTCCACGAACCGCACGATCCTCATCGGCTTTTAACTCATGATGCGAGTCCAGGATCTGACCTAGGCTTCCTGTGGTGACAGCGCGCAGTGTATCGGCCTCTTGTCGAGATTGCGCCCACGAATTTTCAACGTCTAGTAATCGTGCCTGGGCTGCCTCTGCCTCGGCGGTGCGGGTCGCAACCTCACCGCGGAGCTCAGCGACATCCGTCTCTAAACGACGAATGTCCTCCATAGCACGCTGGTATTTTGCATCGACTTCATCCGTGCGCAGGGATGCAGCTTCGAGAGCTTCCCGCGTCTGATCAAGAGCACGGATATGTTGCTCCCGCGTAGTCAATAGCTCGGCTAATTGCGCGCGAAGATGTGACCCATCAGCTTCTCTTTGTTCAAGAAGCGAGGTCTGGGACAGGTGTTCTTGATTTTGGCTACGGAAACGTGCATCGAGTTTATTGTGCTGTTCCTGCAACTCATTGAAGCGCTGCAGTGCTCGGCTGTAGGTTTCCTCGGAGAGTTCTGCACGTTTGACAGCATCATTTGCGCGTAATTCAGCATTTTCATGCAACCTTGTTCTCAGGGTCAAAGACCCGTCCAAATCGGTGATCTTCCGGTCTAGAGCGCGTCGCTCGCCCATCAGGCTAGAGATGTGCCGTTCCAATTCAGCAATTCTCTCCCGATCGAGCTTTTGTGCCTCTACAAGATTGTTTGCTTCTAGAGCCGCGAGTTTCGAACGGTAGTACGCAGTTTCTTGAGCCGCACTATTCTTGACACGCTCTGCATCTGAAACACGATCGGATACCTGCTTGGCTTGCTCGACCATGACTGACTATAGATTATAGTTAGATAGGTAAGACAGAGTATCCTAAATTGTCTTTACCTGTATTTGAGCTTTGAAAGATTTGAACTTGAGGATAATATCGACATCGCTATTGCCGGACACATCAGCAACGTCGGCGCCTTCTTTTTCAACGTATACATAACCCATCTTGGCTGCTTTACCCAGTGCTTCTTTCATCCACGTTAACTGCTTCCTTGTTGAATCTAGCTCTGCGTCCTTTGACTTGATCTCCTTCAACAAATCAGCAGCCACGCTACTAACCGAACTGTTCCCAGCTCTGGATGGAGGTCGGGCATAGCCGTTCATGCTCGGTGATCCAGAAAGAGGATTGTAAAATCCGTCGGGTGTGTTCTTGGTCCGATCGACAGCAGGGGATGCGCGACCAGTGAGATTGACGTTGCTCATGGAAACGCTTATCATGCTAGGTTGCGCTTGATCCGCGCCATCGGTAGGCGATACGGCCCGACTGGTAATACCATTTTGGGAGGGACTCTTTGTGCGTACCTGGGCCTGATCGGGTGACATTGCTCTTTCGCGCAAATGGGATTCAAGCGTACTAGCTTCCAATACTTCRTCCGATTCTTCATCCTCCCTCCGCGGACGGGCAGGAGCCTTGCCTTTACCATTCACAGAAGTTGTGTCGCCCCCGGTTGCATTCTTCGGCCTGCCTGAAGGGGACATTGCACGACGGGAACCTTCAGCTTCCGGTGACATGGGTCGGCCATTGACTGGAGTTACAGAGGCAGAGGTAACAGGTGGCGGTTGAGGAGTGGACACTGAAGACTTGCGAGGAGGGATATTGATATTTTGAGCGGTAGAAGGTTGTTTGTTGGAGTCKGGGTATTTGATGTGCTCTATCGACGATGAGTTCCATTATGCATCCAACAACCAAAAATAACGGACTGGTATCAAGGACGTGAAATGTACTCGCATCTTCTCCCTTTGATGGAGAAAACGATTCTCCTCCGAGAACATGAACCTTGGTGCCGGCAGCGGCCATAGCATGGCCGGAGCGCCCAGATGGAGAAGGGCCCATATTTTGGAACATGTACCACCGATAGTCTACAAGACATGAGTCAAGCATTTGGGTATCGAGAATGAGGACAAACTGGATATCTTGAATGCGGCCAGATCGTTCAAGTCCTTTCCATCCACACCTCTGCCGCCAAAGATGTAGATGACGTCATCGACGACGGCAGCTGCATGGCCTTCTCTAGCCAGAGGTATGAAKCCGATGCACTGTAGCTCTGTCCATTTTCGGGTAGCAATGTCATAGGACCAGGTATCGTTGTAGTGGTATTGGCCATCGGTGCCTCCGAAACTAGCGGGAACATAATATTGAGTGCGGCGATGAAGAAATGTCTATGCGCTCACATGATGAGGTGGTTGTCATGCGCAACGCAGATGTGACCCGTCCGTTGAGCAGGCCTTTCGGGTGTCGAGGGCTCTTGCGGTTCCCAGGCAGCTCTAGACCTTACTAATATGGGGTGGATAAGAATCAAACTCGATGCGGAAGGCACGTACATGAGTTGAGATCAAAGACCCAGAGATCGTTGAAGAAGGCGCCGTCTGCCTGGCCACCAAACACAAAAAATTTAGAGCCGGACATGGCCACGGCATGGCCGTAGCGGCCAAGGGGCGCGGGACCGTGGACAGTGACGCGAGTCCACTCCTTGGAAACTAGAGGCCAAAGGTTAGCGGGGCCGCTTTCCGGAAAGCGGACGGACATGCCGAGATTGAGAAGATACAAGCCGTCGTCCTCCTTGTCGGTTTGGCGAGCTTTGGACTCTGCCTTGGTGTCGCCGCCCCAAACAATGAGGACGTTGGAGACGAGTGCACTGGCATGTCCGACACGAGGACTGGGGATTTCGCCAGCGGTCTGAAGCAGAGTGGCCGAACTGTCGCGGGATGAAAAAAGGTAAAGATCGTTGCGAGCTGCGTCGCGGACGAGGCCACCAAAAATGTAGAGGTCACCATTTGCGGTGCCTGTTGCGGGTAAGGAGTGGCCGTATCGAGGGAACGGGGAGGGGGAGGGGGAGGAGGGTGGAGCGACGCCTGGTTTTGGAAGAACGAGCGGCGGAAGGAGGGTGAGGCGTCTGACGGCCCACGGATAGGCTGGGGCGGGGCGCTGGGGTTGGGGCTGAGGCTGAGTTTGGGGTTGGGGCGGAAGGGGGGCCGGGGTTGGCTGGGGTTGCAGCTGGTGGGGCTGGGAGAGGGGCGTGGGGTGAGGCGGAGAACGCTGGGGGCGGTGGCTGGAGAAAAAGGTGAGGCGGAAGAAGGCAGGCATGTCAGCACGGACCTCTCGTCTCGGACCTGGCTGAGCGGCTGAGGCGCAGCAGGCTGGGGCGGATTCTGCCTCCGCCTGAAGAAGGACATGCGGTTAAACGGTATGGCTAAGGACAGAGGCAACTTTGCGCCTGTTTGCCGGCGCTACTCGTTCCACGTTATCACCTCCTCCGCCCCCCCGCCCCCGTGCTCCCGCGCCCGGTGCGCTCCCACCCGCTCCGCCGTAGGATATAGTCTGTAGCACCCGCATATGTATATCGCTGTTCTGCTGCCCGTCAGTCTCTAGATCGTGTCCCTCTTTCCCGCACACTCAACTCATTCGGACTCGTCACTTTTCCCAGCCGCTGCGCTGCTTCCACYTGTTCACGCGTCGTCTCCGCTGTACTGCATCAGCCAAGTTCACAACATCCCGTCGCTTCACTCACCGTCCTGCACCGCGGGCAGAGAAGGCAGAATTGACGGCAGCGTTGGTGGCGGCATTGTTGATCGGCGTTACACGCTGCGTCACGTCCATGTCAGGTAGTCCCGTGCGCCACACCCGCCCGGAGCCTCGGCCTGACCTTGCTTTGCTGCGCGATGCCCTTCGTGAGCCCATGCTTCCCGCCCGACCCCCAGCTGCCAGGCTCGCCGACTCGCTGAGGCGCCCCCCTTCGCTTATCAGCCATCCCTGCGTCTCGCTTTCACTCAACACGCCCCTGCCGTCTCCACCCATCGTGTTCGCCCACGCGCCACCCAAGTCATCGTCCATCGATACTCTCAAACGTATCTCTGTACGAAGCGCCTCCAGCTCCGCCCCCGTCTCTCCAGCCGACAGCAGTCAAGTGACTTGGAGCTGGTCCCAATTTGTCAGCGAGTACCGCCAAGCTTCACGCGACGAACGAGCAGAGTCTGTAGAGGAAGAACAGAGAAAAAAATGTATGTCGTTATTGTCTCTTTCCATACTCTCTAACCTGTTCAATAAAGACAAGTCGACCAAGAATCCYATAGTATTCTGTCACGGCCTCCTCGGCTTTGATTCAGTCACAATTGGACCACCCATTGCCCCACTCCAGGTGGGCTACTGGCGCGGGATCAAAGAGGTCCTCGAGGCAAACGGCACAGAAGTGTTGATCACACGAGTCCCTGCCACAAGTAGCTATGTCGATCGGGCCAAGGTCCTCAAGGAGAAAATATCTCAAGCTTATGCAGGAAGAAGCATTCACCTCATTGGTATGTCGGACCAATCTCTCGTTTGCCGCTTCATGACGCACTCCCCACATCAGCTCATAGTATGGTGAGCAGCCGCTCTTTCCTGTCAGCAGTTAGCTGACAAGTCGACAGGGAGGACTCGATTGCCGCTATCTTGCCGCTCACTTGACAGACAGGGACTTTCGCATTCTCTCCATCACAACGATCGCCACTCCACACCGCGGTTCTTCATTTGCTGACCACTTTTTGGAAACCGTTGGCCGCCAGCGCTTACCCCAGGTGCTCTCCCTCCTTGACCTGCTTCCCAACGGAGGAGGCGACGGCAAGGCCTTTGAATGCCTTACGGTCGAACATATGCGCCAATTTAATCAAGACACCCCGGACGTTCCGGATATCAAATACTTTAGCTGGGGTGCCATGTACCGGCCTGGCTTGATCGACACGTGGAAGTAGGTTTGAACTTTCATATGCCTCATTCCAGTTACGGAGCACAACTAGGTATCCACACTCGGTGATTCTAGAAAAGGAAGGAGAGAACGACGGCTTGGTCTCGGTCGAGTCTGCAAAATGGGTCAGCACTTGCATTGGCGTCTCATGTACCTACTGATCAGACCCAGGGCACTTACCTCGGAACCCTTGAGCACGTCAATCACTTGGACCTCGTTGGCTGGCTCAACCTTGCGCGCTACAAATGGGCAGAAGTCATGGGCAGAGAAATTAAATTCAGCCCCGCCACCTTTTACCTTGGCAACGTCGATATGCTTGCGCGCAGCGTTGAGGGACAGACTGACGAGGAAGAGCCGAGTCATGAGCAACCCGGAGATCAAGAACGACTTCAAATGGAAGAGAACCTCGCCAAGGGTGCGGAGGCTGCCTCCAAAACGACACAGACATGATGATGCATACCCTCTTCAATCCTTGTATAATACCAACACTGTATCCCTATGCGGTTACCCTACTAGTGTACGTAATGTTATGAGCGCTCTCGGCGCTTGAATAGGATCTTACCCTTCTCATCCGTAAAGCGATGAGCTTCAAAGACCAAATCCGGCGGCCGTACGCCTGGTTGTTCAAAGTCCAAATCATAATTCATGATGAGATACCCAAGGATCATCTTCAGTTGCACTGCAGCGAAAAAACGTCCCGGACAGGCATGCTTTCCGTGTCCCCAGCCAAGGAAGTCTGCGCTCGTAGCCACCAACTGGTGCCGCGAACCGCCATCATTGTCGAAATACAACGTATCTTGATCCATGAGTCTCTCAAACCGGAAACCGTTAAACTGATCTGCATTCGGGTATATGGCAGGATCCAGATGAACAGGGTCCGACGCCGCGTATATCATGGTTCCTCCTGGCACGATGATCCCATTCGAGAACGTAAATGGTCTTGTCGTCTTGCGCATCATCGTTACTGGTCTGCATCAAACGACAATGACACCTTCGGACTGTTAAAAACACGTACATAAGCGCATGCCACTGATTCTCATCGTTTCCTTGATGAAACTGTCCACCAGATGCATCTGGTCGATACTAGATTTTGTCCATCCTTCCGTTCTAACGAGATATTCGACCTCTTCTCTCATGGTCTCCATGTACTGGGGATGGGCGACCAAATGATACAGAGCTTGCGTCAGGACCTAAAGATTATAATACATCTCCGCCTGCTCAAATACTACTTGACGCACGGTAGACGTTTCGTGGATTGCTGCAGCATTGGCAGCCAAGATTCGAGATGCAAGTTCCTTGTCAGTCGCTTGAGATCCTCTGGAATCTGTTAAAAGCCATTGCAAAAGATCATTCTACAGGCCCTGTAATGAGATTGTGCTCAAGGGGACAGTATCAACATACTGGTCTACGGGGGTAATCCTTGCCCAAATTTGCAACTTTTCCTCTCCGTTCGGCAATGATAGGCTGCAAAATTGCTCGTAGTTTATTGACGTGAGAGGAAACACGCGTCATAAAGCGACATGAAAGCCTATGGTCCTATTGGGGAAGGTATGGTGATGGTACAATGGTCCACTCACGTACGAATTGCTTTGGGGAAGATGTTAGTAAAAATAGCTACTCTTAACATCTCCCGCATAGCAAATGTCCTGCACAGGGACACATATTCATTGTCATGGCCTGYGCTAGCAGCTCGTTCATTTTCGTAAGAGCAGGGACGTTAGCAAACGTACAGAGTGGAGCGCCCACAAAAGCGCGATTGGTGACTCGTGTGATAATTTGCGCCATAGTTTCCAGCGCAGGCACGGTCACCCATCCTAGCCAATGTTAAGCATAAGATACAAATGCGGGATTATCCTCGGACCTTGCTCAGCAGTCGATGGAATATAATCTTGTATTGCCAAACTCATTTCATCGCGTATTTCAGGAAGTATGGCATGCAGGTTACGCGTAAGCTGCGTTGACAGCACGTGGACGTGATACGGATCGGATGCAACTTCTTTGCCCAGCGTATAGGATATTTGCAATACCTAGAGGGTAGAACATAAGAGTTGTTTCTTCTCTTATGCCACAACGCGACTCACGTCATTCACGGCTTCTTCAGAAGAGATATCTGTATCTGGAGCCTTTCTGAGTTCCTCAATGAACTTTGTGCCACAGACCACCACTATCCACCTGTTCAAAGTCGCGATCTTGAATATGCCCGGCCTAAACTGCTCGTATTGACTCGTCATCGTCATATTTGTTTAACGACCATGTACTTACGCGTCCGTAGCCTTCCTGGAGCAACCAACCCGCGTCAAACAAGAACCTCAGGGTACCAATATACGATAAGAAAGGGACAGAGGGGCCAACGGTCGGAATAGAATTGAGCTATAGGCAATGTGAGAACGAAGCTGCAAGACGATTATCGTTACATACGCTCTTTCTCCTTCGTGATAAAACATACAGCGTCAAAGCAAGGAAGACCGTCGCCAGGAGCGCGGTATTGTCCTCTGACATGTCTGAGAGTCCACGTGCCTGAATTACGCGCCACATCGGCACGACGCGCGTTCGATAGCCATCAACAGATGACGCAGCTGAGTATTGCTGTGATTTCTGAGTAATCCAATGTATATGGCCACGTATACCCTAACGAATAACAAGAGCTATAACAAGGTAGATCGGAAAACTATATAAACCGGGGCCTTGCTGCAGTCATTCCACACCTCCACAATCATGTCTAACGCTGTCATCGCCATTCCCCCAGGGTACCTCCTGTTCCTTCACCGTTCTACACGCTTATTGAACTGTTTCCAGCTATCAATATGTCGGTGCTGCGTTACTGAGCACCAGTTGGGTGCTTGTATACCAATTCTTCCTTGTCGCGAGGTTCCGAAAACGTGCTGGAATCCAGTATCCTCAACGTACGTCAGTGCTGTATTCCTCCATTACGAACTCGAGGCTCATTCAATTTGCTCCTAGTTTACGCCGAGAAGAAAGAGGCGGAGGCATCTCCAGATGCTATGAAATTTAACTGTGCTCAACGTCAGTGCTTCATTCTCCGACCAACCACTCTAGGTTGATCATGCGGAAACAGGTGCACACCAGAATACGCTTGAAAATCTTCCCATTATTGCCATTACGTACGTCTCACGCAGGCACTGAGCAGCTCATGGCGCATTGACGCTACTACGTACAGATCTTTGGTCGCTGGATTCAAAGCGCCTATCTTTTCCGCCTCCGCTGTCGCTTTCTGGGCAGTTGGCCGCATTGCGTACACTCGAGGTTACGTCACGGGTGATCCGAAGAAGGTAAGCCGCTTTTGCGATATAGTTGGTCTGGTTCTTACACTTGCCTTTTTCCAGAGGGCCAATTTACTGAATACCTTGTCTACCTTGGGTTTATTAGGTGAGTATAATAGTAGAAGACATTTTGGCTTCCTAACAGTTATCCCTCGAAGGGTTACTTCTCACTGCTACGTATACGGCTGGAGAATGGGTCTTTGAAGGCATTTCCAAGTGCGGACTGGTTTGATACGACCCATGTACAATAATGTTTTCTAATAATGTTCGGAGTAATGTACCGCTTTCTTCTGGATGAGTGTGCATGGAGATAGGACAAGCCGTTCTATAAACTGTACTAGGTATCGCTATCTGCCATGTATCCTTCAACGTCAATTTGAAGGATTGGATCAAAAACCCCAGTTCCCCACAAGTCCGGAACTGCCGGGAGCCCCTGGATTGGCCCTGGCTGCACGTCAATAATTCCCTGCAATAATAAGTCATCATGATGCCATTAGTTAGAATAATCATGACTTGCCTGGGCATTGGCACTGGCACGGCAATTAGTGTATGTCTGATGGTAGCGATCAATTAGTTCGCCAAGTCGGATGCCGTCCTGAGGCCCTGAGCCATCTAAACGGATCCAGAGGCACTTCCCCATTCGGCCCTCATTTCCGTGAAACTCTTCCATAACACTATCCCCAGCTTGAGCGTTTCTTGCCAGACGCCATATGGCCTCACAAACCATCCGCGCAAACCAGAAGCAGTTCATCTTTGTTAAATGGTACTTTGGCCCATCATTTGTATCTCCTATGGTGAATAGTAGTACAGCCAGTTGTAACAAGTTGACTTGGAATCGGTCTGGCGGGTTTGGCAGTGTTATAGTTCTGACCCTCTCACCATAGAGCTGGCGGGGTGGATCCTCGGTCTGAATAAGCCTAGCATAATCCAGTGCAGGCTTCCAGCTTCCATCAGTAAATGACGACCCGGAAGAGAGTGAGCACGACAGGACAGAGGTGAAATCAAGGTTCCTGTCGACGAGCAGGTGAAACTCGGTGCCAGATGCAGATTGAAGTGTGAACACGACAGACTCGTGTTGGATAATGAACCYCCGCTTGTAAACGCGCACAGTGCGCAGGAGACAGTCGTTTAGGTCATCATTTCTCGGATAGTAAGCTCGTGTCAAAAGATAGAGTGTGTCGACAGTAGCTCTGGGGCGCGTGAATAGTTCGTTAAAGAGTAGCTGGGCGGTAGAAGGTTGGGGGAGATGTGAAAAGAGGCAGCCCTCCTTTTCATCCCCCCCAGCCTGCTTCTCGCAAACGGCAATGACGATCTGAACGTCGTATGATGTCATTTACCTATTTTAGTATTTAGTAGAATAGTAATGATGAAGGCATGTCATACAGCTTTATTCCGTTCGGTTGTAGGTCGTGTTGCCAGTTGGAGCAGTTACAGAGACGTCRGGTCTCAGACATAAACTATAGGCGACACAGTTTCACGCGCGTCGGACATGAATTTCCGAATCAGTTGTACGCGCACGTCATGCGTTCGATAGCCATCGCACCCGCGGCTGAGTATTGCTGTGATTTCTGAGTAATCATTGCAATATATATGGCCACATATACCCYAACGGATAACAAGAGTTATAATAAGGTAGATCGAAAAACTATATAAACTGGGGCCTTGCTGGGATACGATGAAAACAGTGTACGCGTGCGACCCCAAGAAGGTTACAAATCATAGTTATTATTTTGTCCGTCATCATSTCATCTGCAAATATCTACGCTGATTTTTTGTTTGTCAGATTTCGACGTTCGCGTCCGACAATGTTCAATGTAAGTTATCTGGATTCAACCATCCAATATATTGAGACCATAACTCTAGCCCATACAGGATTCCTCAAACAGTAGTTGGTGTGTTACGCATAGTCTCATTGTCATAAGCATCGAAGACAATCTACAATCCGGGGACTTCCTCAATCCTCTGTTGGTATAGGTCCTGCAGTTCCTTCAGTTCTGATTTTATCCATCTGCTTTCTAATGCAGAGTAGACAGTAGCGCGTTTCAAATGATCATGCGTCAGAAGATCCGTGACCAGCCGTTTTGCTGAATGAGATTTTGCTAGAGCCAAGAAGCATGATTGCAAGTGGTTAAGTGGCTCACCGTCGGCATGCCTATCCCAAAAACACGGACGAAAATCGACCTTCCCGTTGACGATGCGCTCCTTGAGCCTTGCTTCAACCTGAAAGTAGTTTTGGGATGGCCAACAACCATGGGAATCCTGGACGTGACTGAACCACGAGGATCCATCAGGTATCGACTCGTTGTCAAACGGGTGCATGCCACTAAAATCATCGATGAGTTAGATCATAGCGAACAATAACTGAGCGTTCATACGATAACATCACGTATAATATGACGCCAGCACTCCAACAGTCAGCTGGCATTCTGAAAAAATGAGACGCGTGTTGCAAGGATTTAGATCATGTATCATACCCCATATATCCAAGGTGCTTGTTATCCAGGGCTAAAATGCCCTCTGGCGGTAGGTAAGAAACAGTTCCACAGACATTCATCGTCTCCTGGTATGCGTTTGGGCGTGCAAGTCCAAAATCCGCTATCAAAATTCGTGGATAAGGACCTGGACAGAATAACAGTATGTTCTCGGGCTATGCACGTCAAATTCAACTCCACTTAGGCTGGGCGGAACAGCAAACCTTAAGATCTTTAGGTTGGAGAAAGAAGAAATGTAATTTTTTGCTCAATAAGTGGACTTACCTCGGTGAGAAACAAGTCTATCATGGAGATAAGCAAGGCCTTGCAGCAACTGGTACATGATATATTTGGCCTCCGCCTCATAAAGCTGTTTTGCCGCTTCAATGTGGCTGGTTATGTAGGTGAAGAGATCACCCCCGGTGCATAACTGAAGGAAAATATGACTGGGGCTGTTGCAGCATGGGCCCGGGTATAGCTACAAGTAACGTACATGAATTTGTCGTGTTCTTCAGTGTCATAGACCTGATTTATATTTGGCTGCAAAGTATCGTAATCCTTTCAAGATCGTCAGAGAGAATGATGGTTGATTTACATGTTTGAGAGTCATGAGAATTCGTACTTCTCTCATGACTTGCGCAATCTCATGGTCGCGCTTCGTCTTGATACTTTTGCAAGCAACTTGCCGATACTTGGAAGGATCGAACGCCAGATGAACACTTGCAAACGAGCCGGTACCAAGACAATGAGAGGTCACAATATACCTGCCAATGCGCTAATATCTGGTTGGAATAGTTTAGCACGACTCTAATAACTTTTCTTACTTTCTGCRCAAGCTGAGGAGGAGGAGTGGGATCAAATATAGTCAATTTCTCTCTTTGTTCCCTCTTGACTTCAACACAAGTGAAAGCTGTATTTTTCGTCAGCAAAACTCCATTCAAAGTTGCATTCGCCTTACAGAGCATGTTCGGCAGCTCAAGCACGTCTCCATTAACTAAAATAACCGACGCCTTTTTGATCGGTTGTCCATTAAGAACGACCCCATTTCGAGAAAGGTCCTGACAAAGCAATACGATTACTATTGTCCAAACCAGAGCTGTGTCCKCACTTGGCACGAAATTATTACGCCTCCATTTGGCGACCGAACCCTAATATCTATGAGGACAGGCCATCAGATGCGAAGAACATGGGGGACCGACGCATATAATTTGCAATGAACACCGGAGATGAGCGGGTCAGCAACAAGATATGAACTGGCGTGGATGAGTTCCCGTCAAAATTAGCAAAAATTCGAGAAACCAGATATGCGGATTTCGGCCAATAATTATAGGCTTGTTCAGCGTGAGGAGGATGGCTGATAACATTTGGGTATTGTTGCGGTATTGGTACATGTCTGCGCACCTTCCTTGCGGTTGTCACGAACGGTAACCAATTTGGCGCATACATCCATCAGTAGTCCTTGRGAAAGACCAACTTGCTGAGAAAAAATCGCACTACCATGCACAGCTGGCGCTGGTGGATGACCAGACATTGAGACGCGCTGGAGACAGCAGTCCGAGGTCAAAAGTTGAAATTCGTCCCGGATTCAGTGCGATCGACGCATATACAACAAGTAGCATCACGTGAAGGTATCTAATCGTCGCCATAACCCTTTCCGCTCCTCTGCTTCCCGCGCTTGATTTTCTTGTGATGCTTTTTCCCAGGAACTCCGCGAATCGACAACCCTGCCAAGCGTTGCTGTGGATCTAGCAGGTTGCCATCATTGGCGACTGTGTTTTGATGAGGATAAGCCTGTAGTCGCGTGAATGCTTTGCCGTGCCCCGCAGAGCCTAGAATATGCGGCCAGTGTAATAAGGTGTTTTTCTCGAAAAATTCTTGATCTAGGGCATTGAAATTCACACTACTGCTCGACGTTGGGCCGCGATTCCGGGATGATGGTATAGACTCCGAAGGCACAAAAGTGTCCGCACTTTTCGTTACACGAGTCGCAGGCGCGCGTTTTTTCCCGATGGCACGCGCCAACGAACGGATATGGGTAACTTGATTAAAAGTGGCTGGTGATACACCTGGAGGAGGATTGGAGAAGAGMAGCTTGCCGTTAACATAATCCTTAAGTATATAACGCGCCGCTCGTGCTTCATCTGGATTTCCTTGGCTCGAGCGCATGAAACCTCTGGCAACTAGCGGCGATGTTATAAATCTTAAGATTACAACACAGTATTATCACTTACTGGCATAGGCTTTTAAAAAACTACTAGGTGTTACTTGGCCATCCCCACCGTCATCTACGCTTTTTGTTTTAATGCACAATCCATACGTTGCTTCCAGTACTTCTTTTGGTATTCTTTTAACAACCAAAGCAGTAGGACCAGTATATTCCCGCAGCTGATCAATTGGTAACACCCCGTCGCAAACTAGGTCAGCTTTTGTGGCGGCGAACTGTGGAAAGACAAGGCCTGGACAGTCGCAAAGAACAATCGAATCGGAAAGATGGATAGTTTGAAAGTGTTTCGTCTTTCCCGGTGTTGACGAGACACTGACTTTTTTCTCACCCAGGAGCGAGTTGATGGTACTCGATTTTCCGACRTTTGGATAACCGACCAGCCCAACGACGATTTTCATTGGTGGCTCTCCTGAGGGCTGAGGTTCTGACCAACATTTAATTTTTAAATAATTCTAGAAGAATATTGATGATACCAAGCAAATCGGAGGCTTTTCGCAGAAACAGGTCCTCAAGCTCTGCAACCGATAAAACCCTTGTCCTTAGCTCTTGACTTTCGCTTGGCTCAACAAGAAAGGTACGGGCATATTCTGTATCTGCGTCGGATTCGGGCGCCTGGTCCGATTGAGCTGTGTCATCATCATTATCTGGTGACAATGAATCTGTGTCGGAAGAACTGGTACTCTCCCCTGAAAAATGGCCTGAGGAGCCTGGCCCTTGTTGCGCTATAGTGGACGCGGCTTCTTGTCTCGCCTGTTGAAGGGCTACAGCGCTGGCGGCAGAATAAAATGCGTAATCAACTCCTTGACGGTCGAAGTAATTCGCCCACTCGCATCTGAAAGAGTACATATGTACACGTATCATGGACTAACCGCGAGCGTGCATACCTTTGTTCAACAGTTAGGAGGTCTGATTTGTTAATCAAAAGCAAGTTCCGTCTGTTCCCCTTTCCTGTTCCCGCTTCTCCCTCGTTCCCTTCTAGGTCGTGCACATAAGATTCAAGGTCTTCGCAACGAAAATGTAGCGGATTCCGTGCATCCACGATTTGAACGATTAGATGTGACCTTTCTAACACTCTCCACAGTTGTCGCCATACCTCCAGATTGCGCTCGAAGGGTGTGAGAAGAAATTTTTCCTGTTCTTGCAACCTGTTGTCGTCGGAAAAAAGTTATAGGGATGATGGGATAGGCGCTTACTGAGCCAATCCTCTCCGCCAATCAAGAAACGCTGCCTTTTCCTGTCGGTCAAGTTCAGCGGGTGTCATTGATTTCGTCCACGATGGTCTTCTTGGAACACGTAATCTATTCTTATTTTCTTCATGTTTCCGTACAGTRGCTTTCTCTTCTTGTTCTGTAAGCAGATAGGGATTTTGCGAAGAATTGATATTTTGCTGGACGACTTTGATATTCCTGCGTTCTGCTCCTCGTCAACACTGAATTAGCGGTATACGTGCACGATAATACCTAACCTGCTGTGAAATCTACTCCCGCCAGCTGAGCCGTATTCAAGAATTCGTCAAGATCTCGCTCCTGCGTCACTGATTTAAGGCGTGACGACGTATCGACGTCAGTGGTGAACTAGACAGGAGAAAGGGATAGTTTAGTTTGTAGTGGGCAGATCTCAAGTGTTAATAGCTCACGAAGCCAGACTCTTGCGCCTTCCGAGAGTCCTTGATTTTACGGTTTATGATCGCTCTGCCGAGGCCACTGGGATTTTGATCTTTTCCTTTAGGTGCCTAGTCTAGCTGTGAGCTACTCGTAGACGTTGATATTGCTAGTTTGAGCGTACCATTGTTGAACGTTGAAAGTTGATTGCTAAGATTTCGTTAGTAGTAAACCGGCATTGGCGTGACTCACTTCAAGTGTCTGGTCATGGAAGCTATTACATAAATACCGACCACTTTGGACCACCTATGAATCACGTTCAAACACATTCTTTAGCTAGGATTAGTTWAATTTTCGTTTTGGATATACCAATACGGTCTAATCGCAGATAATTTGAACGTAATTATACCTCGGATAAGTATCGTAATATAAGAATGGGCCATGAGTGGTTCTGTCATCCCTTCCCAACACACAATGCTTTAGGAACTCGGATGCTGCAACCCCTCTGCAATGCAGCCTCGCAAGAAACCCAGGCTAACGCCAATGGGGATGCCAGATGGTTTTGAAAAGGCTGCATCGCCGAAGGTCAAGGTCTCGCCGCCTCGATTTACGTCTGCTTTTGCTGCGGAGTCACGGTCCAATCCTACCGCCAAAGCCAACTTGACAAAAGCTCCTCATTCGTTCCTTGACCCTCAACTCAGGAATGTCAGTTCCAGCGAGAATGCCAAAACCACCACTCGTAGAGGAGGCACGCATGCCACTACGTCTCTCGCATCTGGAGTGCATCTTGCGACCCGCATGGACGTACGACCTGACCCATTTGTTGCGTTCAAAGATCGGCCATCCCATGATAAGAACCTAAGGCCCATGCAACAAGATTTGCTTGCATTTATAGACGATACATCCATATCCTCTGACGTCCGTCTCAGGACGATCCAGGTCCCCCAATTAGCATCTATTCCGCAAGAAAATGAAGAGCACATGGCGAAGCCGATGAAACATATCAGTTCTCCTCCTAGACTTCCGGCTGGCGAAGGTCCCAAGCATAACCTGACTATTTCAACTACAAGCATTGCTCGTTTCACCGATATTAATACAGAGGGTGGAAATGCCGAGTTGGCATCTATATTCTTGGATGATCAACACCCAGAGATGCTGCAGAAAGAAGGGGGTGGAGAGGCGGGACAAGGGCTGGGTTTTAGTCCGCAGAAGAAGCGGTACGGTCACCATGGTCCTCAATTCGTTCGGTATGGAAATTTCTTTTTAGTTGAGTTGTGGGTCAACCTTACAAGTGCTCTAGCAATGGTCTCGCGTCGAGAGCTTCGCAAGTTCTTGGTCGTATGCGCACCTCTCTTACTTTATGGCAAAGGGAGATGGAGAGTCGGGCTCTGCCTGATAACTTATCTCATCTCAAGCCGGATTTACACATGACAATAGACAAGATTGAACTCATGCCAGCTCCAATGTCCACCAAATCGAGCTCGTCGTGCTTTGGCATCGCCTTGTGCCGATTACAGTCGCTGTCCAGTCGGATCGATTCTCCTCTTGCAACAAGCTACGGAAAGTTGTTTAGGGTCGTCTTTTCTTTTCCTCTTCCCGCACCTCAAGGTTCTATTCGAAACGCGTCACGTTTTGCCGAAAAAGCAGAGGTGTACGCGTGGTTACCGTGGCACGAAGTAAAACTGGTGCAGTGGCCGCGTCCAGCATCCGATTCGACTGTGGACCCCACTACTGTTCAAGACCTTGTCACTCCGATTCCTGCCAGTTTTCCCATGCCCTTGACGTTGAGTCTGTCGAGTGGGGATGCTAGTAGTCAGACTAGTTTGGAGCTTTCGGACAGAGTGTTGTTGTGCAGTCGCTTTCTGTTGTTGCCACGCACATGTAATGTCGGGTCCTATAGTACTTGAAGTGCCCTAGCTCGCTTGCGCGAGTTTGTCCGCAACAAGCTGTTCGCCAGCCCCCCGGCAAAACCAGCAATGCGGAGCACACGAGCGACTCTCACCGCGCCAAGACCGTTGGTCCGTTTGACGTCAAGGGCGGTCAAGCACAGAAGTGCCCGATGACAATGTCCCTCCGTTTTTGACTTTTGTGGATATCGAAATGCTGCACCATCGATTGATAGCCTCCGAAAGTGAAGGCGCAAGAAAAGAAATTGGCTATATCAAGTGGATGTGTAGGGCGTATGAGCGGGCGTTGAGGGAGGAGACGCTCAAAGATTGGGCAGAGAAGGTAGAGCAGGGGATCGTACTCCGCTGATTCGGAAACCGAGTATCCTGCAGTGCTGGATTTGATGTTCTGCGGGCTCGACTCATTAGTACCAGGACTCAGTACTCAGTATTCAGGTGCGGGAGATCACGAAAACAAGCGCGCGCGAGAGTCCCTGTCCCAATAGCCATAGTCTTGTACATAGCACTACTAGTTCATGTCTACTGGCCAGGATTCCCTCGTTTTGCGCCACCGTTAAAACATGAGATTATAAGTCATCAGGCACAATGTACATTAGATCCCCGGAATAAAGCTATCACATCCGGCCCTTTGGAATTCTCAGCTCTTTTTTCAGCCGGTTTCGGGGATCACTGGCACGTAGTCAGCTTAGCTAGGTCTTGGAGGATCTACGCCAGTCAACAAACCTGCCTGCTTTGCAGAAGCGACATCATCCCTGAGCTTCCATCTTATGGGCTCGTCGAGTCTGATCTCACCAGGACCCGTCCAATCCTCTGTGGGAATGCACCAACGCTGGCCTCGCGTATTGACCATCCTCCGCGGGGATTGGGAAAGATCTGCGGGAGAAATGTCCCGGCTTTGTGCAATAATCGCTTCACTAGAACTTCATTTTGCTCCGTTTTCACAGCAAAATTCCCACTCAGCATCCTATTCATCTTCACGCAGGATTGATTGTCCAAAGTCGATGACGACAAACCGTAAGGGCTGCAGGSAAAAGAGAGTAGTGAATGATGCCGTAAGATGCGAATGAGCACACAGTTGTAATTGCCAACAATTGAGCTGAGGGTTTCACCAGGGATATACTCGATGGCGAGGATCTGGGACGGAGCGAGTCGACAGCGAGATTTCCTGAGGCATAGCAACGAGGGATACCTACACCTTGGAGGTCTTGTAAGCGCGAGTATGCAGCTAGCTTCGAGTCGAACGCATCTTCAATGGTCCTATAGAATTCACCCTCCCAAAGCACCCCATCAAAATCAACACAATCCACTTCGTCGTTGAGACGCTCATTACGGGCGATGGCTTTACGGCGCTCGGCTGCTGCGATTTCAAGGGACAAGGATGGAGATGGGTGATCGCCGCTTACGATCGTTGATAAAGCGGGGGTCGTGAGGATATATGAGACTGTAACTCAACAAGCAAGACCTGGCTTTTTGTGAAAGGAACGAATGCCTAAGACTGCCTGGTCGAGAATACTGCTACAGCGCAAATAACTGATCTGTGCATGAGTTTGCTCGAGAGCTGAGACAGTCGATGGCCACCTTCCGAAACATCGGCTTACCTGAGATGAGTCTCGAGCTYGAGGTTGGAGATTCTGTGTGACGCACTGTTTACTCTAGTGATTTACAAGTGTTTTGAAATGGTGGGAAAATATGTGGACACTGCCGCAGTCTCTTCCCAGATCGACCTCACCGCAGAATTATCTCAGCTGGAAAGATTACTGTTGTTTTTGGGCCTTTTGAAGGATATGGCGTGTGCAAATCTGGCTTTTGCATTTCTGGATGATTCACATATTACACAGGTTGCAAACACATTCAATTTTGAGCAAAAGTACTTCTACTATCATGATAGTATCATCAATTNTTGAGGGCAGTACGCCCGGCAACCCTTCGGCCATACATGGCGGATACATAATCGTAAATAGTGTGACTCGTGACAATAACACATAGCACACGGGGCAGGCTCTCGCCCTCATTCGTCCGGTGATCTCCATATTTATTCGCTTTCAGCCGCTTATCCCCATACCGTTCTCAACATCAATGTCAACATTGTGTAACTTGATCATTTCCCTGGTATGTATGTCAAAATCAATTGTAATGAGTGTTGATTGCATTGCAAGAACTTGTTTTTTTGTATAGCCCAAGCCTCATGTCTCTGGTAGCTTACTTCTCAATCTTCAGATAGACTAAACACACATGTGCCTAATTGAATTACCATCAAACGTGCTATGTTACTTTGTATGGTCCCATGAGGTCGACAGTCAATGTCGTTAGCTATTCAAAAATCTATGACATGTACCCAAATTCATATATCAAAAAGTGAGCAATGATTAGCGTCCCGCTCAGAAAGCTGACTTTCTTTTAGACAACAACCGTCTCATCTCCTGCTTCACGGGCGCATTTGCCGCTATTCTAGGCGCCTCGGGAAGAGTAGGAGGGGGTTCCATATATTTGCTTTTGTGCATCGCTGCCGGGGCAATGGCAAGCCGTGCCATAATCTCCGGCGGCTCCGGTCCACGAAAACTAGGTCGTTTCTTCAGTTTTCCACTACGTGGCAAAGAAAGAGATATCGCGGCCGGCTGGGCGGGTCCCCGCGGTAATGCATGGGTAGGCGGCGTTGGTATTGCGGTGCTTGTATTTGTCACAGGCAATTCATATTGTGTGCCATCACCGAAGCGAACGCGATGCTGCCTTACATTTGGCCAATGCTGTTGCTGTTGCTGTTGCGTGGGTAACGGTCTTGAGGACACGGCGGCCTTGGCTAATGGAGCTGGCATGACAAGTTGTTTTGGTAATATCCTGTTACGCGATGTTGCAACCGACGTCGACGTCCCATTCGTCGTTGCTGACGTTACAGAGGAGGCAGACGATCGGACGGTTGAACTACTACTTGCCATAGAAGGACGACTCTCGGGTCCTGGCCTCGATTCCTGTTGCCCACGCTGGTCTCGATAAACAGGGGGCTCTATACGCTCTAGATGCGGAGGTGAAGGCCTTTGAACACTAGTGGGGAAGCCCTGKGGACGCTCCTCAGCATTCGAGCTATGTGCAGGATCTGAGTGTGGCATTTGAGCGTTACCAAAATCTACGACGGGCTGCTTTTTTCGATCAATGTGTGTGTATTGTTCCTGCTCGCTAAAAGTACGCGACGCGACGCGTCCTCCACTGGTCGGATCATAATGAACGGTTCCTGCGGCTACGGGGCCACTGTTTGCGGTGGTAGGGTACTTGGTCCCAGCTAGCGGGGGAGCCACCCTCGGTGGACGGGTATTGGGAGTCTGAAATCTGTCATTGTCTGGCAAAACTAATGGGTCTGACGATGAGTGATGATGCAAAATCCCGGATGCAACACCGCGGGACTCATGCGCACCAAGGTGGTCTGGATGTCTGGATGTTGAATACTGCTTTGCGGCAGAACCCATTCCGTGGTTTGCGGCTGACGGTCCGCTGTCGGCATGATTGATGGCGGGAGCTCCAAAATCAATCCGTTCCTGGACACTGCTGATAGGCTTCGCCCGAGGGCGATAATGCGCGGTCGCAGAATGAGGAAGAATTTGACCAGGGGAAAGATTGAGTGGGACGTCAAAGCGGAACTGCTCTCGGTAAACYGTTGAAGGCTGCTGATTTGGCTAATATTAGAAAATAAATTATCAGAACTGCGCAATTTGTCGATGCGACAWTAAGTCAATCATACTCACTTTATATGCTGCCTGCTGTACTTGGGTACGTGAGATCACCATCTTCTGAATTGCTTCATAAGGCCCGCCATGATGAAGGGACACACCCGAAGGGTTAGTCTCGTCTAATTCATCAATCATATCAAGCTCTCGGGCGCTCCCCGTCGGGCGCTGATAACCGCGGAATGCCTGGGAGGGCATCAGCGCGTTGGCTGAAGAGTCCTTGGTTTGATGCGAAGGAGCTATGATATCTCTGAGGATCAGCCGGGACTGAAACAAATCGGCTGAAATGATGCCTTACGTGCCGAACTTATCGCATGCGTTGCCGAAGTCGATAACGGGGGACGCGCGCTATCTGCTAGAGGTTCGGGAGCGACTTTTCGTCTGAAGAAAGGTAAGCCTAGACGGTTTTTATTGTTTGCAGGGGGTGGCGCAGAGGACATGGTTACTTGTGAGGTGCCCAGAGACAGATGTGACGCTGAGGGTGTCGGCAAACTTGAGTCAGATGCAGAAGAAGCGGTGGAAGACAGATCAGGCACAGACGTCGGAGACGACGACATAAGTATAGACTCGGAGGGCTGTGTGGGTCTGATCATGGCTGGTTGGGGTTGGGCATTTAGGTATACGGGAGAGTTCGGKGGTTGTATCAGAGTAACCTCACCGCTCTGCACATCTGGATAGACCTCTCGTGGTCTTATGACGGGGTGGCCCTTGGGAGGCTCTGTGATCCAGGGCGAAATATCGTGGCTCGTAGCGCAGAGGGGGTTGGCGGATGGGTCCGCAGAGAACGCGGGATCATCATATAGAGAATGTTTGAGTTTATTGACCGCGCCTGGCAACGGACTCAGGTACGCAGACGAGGCCTTGGTGATTTTGAATTGCATAATTCCGGCTGAGCCTACAGCTGTCGAGCCCGGGCAGGATGGCAAGAAGAAGTGAGAAAGGACACGAGTATGGTTGGCTCGCGGGGCATGCTTTGGTAGCGCTCTAGGAGGATAAGTGATGGCAGTTCTGATGTATGGGTGATGTGAGTGAATGTGAGAGCTTTGCATTGGAGATGTGATACAGAACGAGAAAACCAGCATGTATTCAGCTTAAGTATGAACGCCAATCTGCAACGTGCAAGTTTATGTAAATTTTGTACGTCGCCAACAACACGACCCTCAACAGACAACCGATCTTTTACTCTCCAGGAACTACCCTCCTCGGGAGACCCCCTGCGGGCCTTCTTAATCGGGATATTCCCGATTGTCCAGCGGATGGTGCAGGCAATCTTGACACGGACGTGCGGGTCGTCGGCCCACTTGGCCTAGGCAAATTAGAAGTCATGGGTAAACTTGATTCGGGTCGCGTTGGCTGTTTCAGGCCAGTTGCCATCGACTTGGAAGGCTGAACTGTTGGGCCTGCATCACTGATCGGCATTCGTTTGGGACCGGGGATGGTGGGTTGGGATGGCTGGTTTGATTTGGTTGCCGTGTTTCCAGTATTTTCAGAAACAGTCACGCGCCGTGGACCAAGCCAACCAAGCCCTGGCTTCGTTGAACTGGTGCCTGCAGCTGCTGACGACTTCGCGAGAACTGACTGATACATTGATTCTCTAGTCCTTGTTGAGGTTGCGATCCCTTCTCCTGCCCCCTGCTTGCTCGGAATGGAGGAGGTATGGAATCTCTCTTGGATAGTAGGTAGAGCAACGGTTGTTGCGGCACGAAGAGTCGCATTGTCGGCTGATTCAGCCTTTGGATGATGCGTCTTTGTACGCTTTACAATGCGCAGAGCTTGGATCGCTGGCGGAGGCGCAATACTAGGCAGTCGTTGTGGCGTTACTAGCGGGGTGGACAACCTACGCTGCTTTCCTTGCGGAATTGTACTTTGCACTTCACTTGGTGTCGGGAATGCATCTATTGGACCGCGGCGTGCAGTCGGAGAGGGTAATTTGGCTGCGAGAGACTTTGAATGGCAATATCGTGAATGAAGCAGTCGATACGTACAAGGGATGCTCTGCCTTTTGCTAGTCTTGTCCTCAGGTGGAGATGTAGAAAAGTCCAGCGATGGTCGATGGTCATCTCTCGGCGATGCTGTTGTCAAATTAAAAACCATGCAAGTTGCTTAGGAGCGGCTCTACACACTTGGTGATCTTGGTGATTGGMGCGTGTCATCCAGTCCACTTCGGGAGCCTGTATAGTCACTAAGTTCCTCCTCGGATATCTGCGACGATGATTGCATTGCATCATTGGATCCCTGCGACTGCGTATCGCAATCGGACGTTGTCCTCAACGCTGTAAAGGAGTGAGATGAGAACAGAAAGTGAGGGATACGACATACATATTCTACGCTTGGGAGTAAATTCCCTTTGGAACTTTGCCATTGCGTCCCGCATATTCTCCCTTTCTAGTTCAAAGTCAAAGTTCTCGTCGTCGGCCATGAGAGATTCCATAGGTTCTGTTAGCGATATTTTGTCGTTTAACAGGTCAAAGCTCGAATTATGCTGGAAGTGTATTTGAAAGGCGTCTTGAAGGTCAATGGATAGGCGGTGGGATGAGGTATTGGGCGCACGGAGTCGCGAAGCGGATTCGATGTCGCGTTGGAAGGACGAATCCACTTGCGGTAGGTCGGGCGGTGAGTCTAAATCCATAGTGTACTGAGATGGTTGGCTAACTAGTATTTCGGGAGTATTTATTCCGTGTGCATTGAAAGCAGGGATAGCAGAATTATTGTCGAATGTATTATCCGTTAGGGAATCATGGCCATTCAGAGGTGAGTTTGGAAGCGGTCTAAAGCGAACCACTGGGGTTGGATCAACATCTCTGGGGGCAAGCTCGGCAAGCGGGGTACGGGGTTGGAATGGCGGCACGGGTGTTTCTAGACACGGCACGGACGCGGCGTCTGGCTCCCGCTCTTCAGTGAGCAAATCTATGATAGATGCGTCGCCTATGGTGGTGTCGCCGACGTCCACGAGCCGTTTCCTTGGAAGGGCGACTGGARTCGACGGGTGGAGGCTGTGTGGGCGGGCGAAAAATGCGGAGAGCGGCGTGGAGTTCTCCTTGTCTTCGTCCTCGTCCCTTGTTGGAGTCGTAGGTGCGGCAAGCGGGTCGAAGAGGGCGAGGACGCTGTGTCGCGGGCGGTTCATGTTATGTTATTAGTTGGACGGCAGTGTTGAACTGGCTAAATTTAGAGGCGTTATTTGGCGGTGTTGTCGCGTCGTTCTTCCGCATGCTCGCCGTCCGCGCTGAGATCAAGCTCTGGGAAAAGGCGTTCCGCGCCGCCAATGGCAGAGACCCGACCGCAGATGACATCCGCGCACAGCCGTCCATAGGTATGTCTTCCCTGTCTTTCCCCCGGTCTTGCGTTCTATTGCTTCAAAGCCGACAAGTATAGGCTTTATAAACGCCTTGCCAAACAGGCTGCTGCCGCCCCGGCCCCTTCAACGCCCCCAAAGAAGTCAGCATTACTTCCCTCTGCTTCACGCGCCGCGGAAACAACAGCCCCACTTCCCACATTCAACCCCTTTTCACCAGTGAAGAACAAGGGAAAGGACAGAGCAGATCCCCCCCGCATACCGCCGCATGTTACACAAAACCCATTCTCGACTCCCACGAAACCGGCTCCAAGCCGGTTTCTCCTCAACTCACACACAGAACCATCTTTCAAGGATCCCAGTGTGCCATTATCACCGATCCTGAAAACCTCCGCCGTCTCAAGGGCGCGGAAGCGTTTACGTGGAGAGCCCGTTTCACCGTCTCCGAACAAGGAAAAGAGGCAGCGTATCAGTTCTCACTCAATGCCTGTTCTTGACGATGGCCCTGTCACTGGTTCAACCGTTATCGGCGAATCTCCCGTGAAACAACCGGCAGGGAATAGATCCTTTACCGTTTTATTCGAGGAAAGCTTGCCTCCCTTGGTGTTGGAGCCCGATGCTAATGCGCAAGCTAAGAGATCCACTTCCTTGGAGAGTCCATCAATAGAACCCCTACCAAGTTTTGATGAAGAACTTGGCTGGCTCAAGAATAGTCATGCTCTACGCGACAAATCAAAACGCCAGTCACACGTTCATGGAGCCCGCGTGCCTCAAGAGGCACCCAAGGAAGCATCAACTTCACGCGCTGGAAACGGCCACGACTTCAAACCTGTTAAGCGTTCATTGTTAGAAATGGAATCAGACATATCAGATACCCTCGCCAGCAATTCTAGACATGACAATATCCCCACGCTTATTCCGCCCTCTCCCCCACCAGAAACTGATTCGTCGTTTACTCGGAAGTCAAAGKCACAAGCAAAATCTAGGGCAATGGTGGTCAACCGAAAGAAGGTCAAAACTACCAACTCAAGTCCGAGCGAAGACGAGAGCAGTGAGGAGTCTGGCCGTGACCCGCAACTTAAGGTCAAGGTTGTTAACGCCGTATCCTCGAGGCTCTTACAGGGACGCCGAGGGGATAGTGATTGGGATGAAAACCTCGACCTTGATCCAGATCCCATTTTAGGTTATACACTCCGGTCCAAGGCCCTTTCGCCTCGAGGTATCCACTCTCTCCGCGAAGGGTCCCTTGCTCAAGGTATTGGGTTGGGCGGCAAGATCCAAGTTGACCTACCAGACAGGCTCCGAGACGTACTCGCACTTGATGTTGTGGATATGGAGGCACGCGATAAACACGCGGAACGTGTGGTTGAGAAGCTACTGTATAACCGAAGGACTGTCCACTATGATCCCGACAAAGGAGGGGAAATCTGGGGTGCAGGCGAAGATTCAAAGCCGACAAGGATCGGATGGGACGGCGAGGCCCTCCCTGATACCGAAGGTGAAGAGGATTGGGAAGGTGAACCTGTGCCCTGGGAGGTCGCAGAATTATAAAACGGAGTTCTTGTCCGGCATTAACGCACAACGTGCCGTAGAAGTGCTTTGCCACTGTATGAGTGACGATCCTGGGGCTGTAACTATAGAAAAACCTTGCGCAGTGCGCAGGCTATCTGAATCAATTGATTGATACTTGAGCAGCATGGGCAAATAGATACTCGCTTTTGTTCAAGTCTACGCTCACAATGAGTGGGATCGATGCCTTGCTCTACAGGCAGTCTCTGAGATCACTCCCGAGCGATGTTGGATACTCTAGTACGCCATTAGAAATGGCACGCAAGAGCCTCATTCACTAGGCATGCACATTTATCTCAGGGTCTCAGCCACAAAGCAGATAAGGTCTGATCGCTAAAGGATCAAACGTACACCTCCCCTGCTCTGCATTTCCTGCGCGTGTGGCTGCTTCCACAGATTGGTCATATTCATAATGCTTTCTTCGCGGCATGCGAACAGCACGCCCCCAGTATTTAATCAAACCGCCTGCAGGCCCGGGGAAAATTCTGTCTTGCTCCCTTGTACTAATTCCCATCCTGAAACAAAACTTCCACAGTTTTCCGCAGGTCAGAAATTACGCAACGCTGCGCTTCACATCTCAACATGAACATACTCGCCATCCTCAGCGACACCGACGTCACAAGAAAGCTCTTGGAGGCCATTCTCGATTCACCGGGCGGCAGACGGTCGCTGTCTAGGATGGCAAGGACCTGCCGTGCATTCTGTGAGCCGGCGCTAAATGTCCTCTGGCGAGAATTGGATTCCTTCGCTCCGCTAGTGGGGTTATTCCCTAGCTTGATGCGAAAGGCTCACAAGCCGAATTTGGGTCTTGTAAGAGCTTAAAATTCAAGTGTTCCATGGATGCTGAAGTGATTGACCACCACAACCAGGTGAAAGCACCGGGACAGAACGATTGGAAGACATTCAGCCGATATAATGAACGTGTTCGCCGTATCACATATGATGAGCGCACCTCAGCCGCCTCGTTTACCCCTATGCTAGCCGAGAACAAACCCCGAGATTTCATCTTGCCCTTCCTCGAAGAACTGACATGGAAAGCCCAAAGCCAGGCAGGCCTCGCGCATTGCGAGATGTTCCTCAACCCAGGTTTGCGGGCATTTCAGCTTGAAATCGCCGTGCGGCTGCCGCAATTAAACTCTTTCCTGCAAATGGTGGCTAACCACACGAGGCTTACCACGTTTTCGTTCAACTCCCCGACAACGTTACCCGATACATTCCCGGACCTGTTCCAGCATCAGGACATGCTGGAAATGGTCAGTCTTGTTGCCCCCGGCGCGCTTTCACCGGGAATCGGGAGATGGCTTGCATCCCTCGTACAACTAACGCATTTGCAATTGGACTTGTCGGGAAGGTCAATGATCGCTGTCGAAGGGTTCTTTGACGAGCTTCTCTCGCGTTCGGGTTATTCTACCCCCAGCTCGATGGCTTCCAGCGACAGTGAAGACGAGCTGGATTTCTCGGAAATCCGCAAATCCGCTCTCAGGTTGACGGGTGACTTGCCGCCAAGGAGGATCTATCCCTATCTGCGCAAACTACAGCTGACAGGCGAGGTCTCTAATATTGCCGTCTTCTTGAGACATATAACAAGTCCCTTGACGCAAATGGAGTTTGTTATCGAAGATCCCCCCGACAGAGCCGACTGGCAGGACCTGTGCTTACTGATTTGCGAGCGATTCCGAGAGACATTGTCGTCCTTGCGTATTCTGGCCACGAGTTCATCCCGTTTTGCGGACCTGATAAGGACAACTCCGAGAGGCGAGCCGGCTTCGAACCGTCTAGGTCTAGAGCATCTAACACCATTACCAAACCTTCTCCGTCTCGAGATAGACCTACCAGAATCAGTCGTTTTCACTAGTGCAGATCTAGCAAGCCTGGCACAGGCGAGCCCTAAACTCGAGTCTCTGAGACTCTGTCCCCTAGCCAAATTTCCAGCCACGGTTGGCCCGCCTCAAATCTCACTTGATGACCTTGCCATCTTGTTGCGCGCTTGCCGTAACTTGAATACAGTTTCAGCCGTTTTCAATGCAAAACCCGTTAGCGAGGATTCCCTGAGAACGCAGCAGTTCTCCTCCAATTCTTTGCTACGTTTGCAAGTAGGACACTCGTGGATCAGCGACCCCCTTCAAGTCGCGATATCTGTGAGCCACCTTGCTCCACGGCTGGAAGCAGTGAAATGGTTCCAAGAGAAAACGCGAACGGGTTACGTAGAAGCGAATGCCAAGCATTGGCAAACCCTTGCCGACTTCCTTCCCCATCTTCAAAAAGTTCGCCTCATTGAAAGAACTTTCACAAGAATAAGTTCACCGGTGGTTCCGCTGCCAAAAAAAGTCCGTAAAGCTGACAAATGCGTCGGCCCAACTGTCGCCCATGTTGATCGCAGTGTAGATGCCCAACCTTTCACGGTCAACGCCTATGTTCAAGCAGCACCGCAGGCGATGAACCGAGCAATTGAGGCAATACCTATGACGTTCTCTGTTACAGTGGACGCCACTCCTGTCGTGTCTTGTGCTTCCATAGATGCCACGGCTACCGTTCAGGATCAAGGTGTGGATGCAACGGAAATTCCAACGCCTGACCTACCAGCACCCACACCGGTGCCTGCCGGACCACGAACACTCGTTCTAAGAACGCCGGCACATGCACTACCATATGTTTATCATGTCTTCTCATTCTTTTATCGAATTTTCGTCTTGTATCCATTCGCATGGCCCTCGAGGATCCTTCATCTCACGACGGACCAATTTAGGCGATGGTCGCAGGGATTGCAGCAGCAGCGGAAGCGCTCGGTTTCTGAGGCTAATAAAGGGAGATTGCAAAATGGACGGGCTTCGAACGGGTCTGCTCGTGCGGCTGGTGCGGGTGATGAGATTGCTTTGGGGAGCCTTCAAGTCGGTCACGATCGCCCTCGTTCATGATTTGATACTTATATACTATGGTTACATCAATTAGGACATTCAAAATGACCGTGATGACACTTACGATGTGCATGATCTTATGGTACAACATGACAATAAAACAGAATATGCTACAAGTGCGATATGCCCGGACTCTGAAACGACTTGGCTCCGAGAGTGCCAAACAACCATAAACAATACCGCGACGCGTCATTTGCGTCACATCCCTCGAGCTGCAGCTACAATGGCAGATAACAAAAAACAAGAGAAGGACTTTACAAAAGAGGTCGATGAGCTCTTGTCACAAGTGGGCCCCGTCGTAAAGGTCGGATTATCTGTGCTCCTCCCATTGGCGTTGGCATTCAATTTACTTTAGACAGGAAAGCTTCAGGATGCATTGGATAGGCTATTTACGCTCGAAAAACAAACCAGAAATGTGCGTTGCCAGTAATACCCATAGATCCACTATTCAATACAGTCAATTTAGGCGGCAGATCTAGAGTCTACGTCACGGTTACTAAAGGCTATTGTGCAGTACTGTTATGATGCCCGTGACTACCCTGTACTTAATTCAAGCGTTGCTCTCTTAAGCAAGAAGCATGGCCAGCTGAAAGGCGCCATTCAAGCTCTCGTTGAACTTGTAGTGGGGTGGCTAGAGGATGTTAAGAAGAGGGATGGCACCGAGAAATGGCTAGAACTCGTGGAGACCTTACGGAGTATTACTGAGGGAAAGGTGCGTGTGTCCCGGGCTTCGATGCGCGACCCTCATCTTTCGATGCTTTCAGATCTTCTTGGAAACGCCYCGCGCGCGTGTTACGTTGTCACTAGCGCTTTACCATGAGGGTCTCGTGGCCGCCGCCGCAACTCCTGCTGCAGGAAAGGAATCGCTACAAACGGCATCGGATCTTCTCTCGGACCTACAAGTAGAGACGTATTCCTCAATGGAGAGGAGAGAGAAAACTGATTTCATACTTGAACAAATGCGTTTATTGATTGCTCTCGCGAGGCTGAAAGATGCAGAATCAGGGAAAGAAGGCAAGGACTTGGGAGGCGGTGAGGCAGAATGGGTCAAAGCTAGGGTCGGCGGACGGAAAGTAAATGAAGAGTTCCTGAAGCAAGAAGAGAATGAGGTTTGTCRTTCGTGCTGAATAAACGAGGCAGATTGACCAATTACGCGTAGGATTTGAAACTCAAGTACTATGACTTGATGATACAGCACGCACTTCATTACAACTCATATCTTGACGTTGCCAAGTATTATTACAAAGTCTGGGAGACRCCATCAATAAAGTCAGATGTGAATGGCAAGGGCCGGACGGTAAGTTACGTGGTCGGGTAGCAGTTTCTTGATGTTTCATCTCTGCAGGCTCTAGAACACATTGTCTACTATGTTGTGCTGGCTCCCCACAACAATGAACAATCCGACATGCTGCACCATCTYTTCGTGGATCCTGCGCTTACACGGCTAGAACTACATTAGTGAGTTGGTGATACATCTAACTGGCCTAACATTGATGTATGTCAAGCAACCTTACAAAATGCTTTGTCACTCGCGAGCTCATGCGGTGGCCTGGCATCGAATCCATCTACGGCCGGTTCCTGCGGCAGACGCCCGTCTTTACTCAGGACAAACGCTGGGAAGACCTACATACCCGCGTCATTGAACACGTAAACATTGTCTACTATGTGTATGTTTTCACGCTAATCCTCGAGCAGAATATCCGTGTTGTAGCAGAATACTATGACCGCATCACACTTTCTCGACTAACAACTCTTCTGGATCTCTCGCGGAAGCAGACGGAAGACACGTTGTGTCGTCTGGTAGTGTCAGGGACAGTGTGGGCTCGCATTGACCGTCCCGCTGGTATCGTCAACTTTAGAGGTAAACGGAGCGCAGAAGACGTGATGAACGACTGGAGTTCCGACATGCAAAAGCTTCTTGGTCTAGTGGAGAAGACGTGGATGGGCATGAATGCAGCTCTTGCGGCACAATCACGGGTCAAAGCATAGATGTTGTATCATAGCTTTGCTTTCTGGGGTTCTTCGCAGATTTGCAGAAATGTAATTCAATTAGCGTAGTGTATTGTAAGTTGTAAGTGAATGATGGCAGGTACTTTTTGAACCTGTCAATTTTGGGAAATGGGCTCCGTTAGAGCGGGCGAATAGTTGGGCAGGATACCCTCCTTCCACAGCTTAACATATTCCTCTCCCCTGGTCCACTGGTTGACCCCATGTTGCCGTTCTACTACTGCTTTCCAGCGTTTACTTGCTGCCAAAGCAGCCTCATCGTCCTCTTCTTTTCGATGCCAGGATTCCAAATTTCGCCGTTCCTTGTAGAATGCGTGCCGAATTTCGGTCGGTAAGAACACCGCGCCGAGATATCGCGCCTCCATAACGGCATGCTTCGTTGCAACATAGTGCTCTGAGCGCAAAGATCGGAACTGGGAAATAGCCTGCTTGTAGGCTTCGGAGAGCGGCAAGTCGTGATGCTGGTATAAGTTTAGAGCAAAACGAACAGCGCTGTTGAGGCCAAGTTCAGTTCTGAGGCGGGATGCAATCAAAAGAATAGGTAACCTCACTCTTCAGCTGTRGGCTTTCTGCCTCTTTGTCCGAGACGTGTCCATTCTTTCCCTTGAATGGGATGCTCATCTCTGATCCCTCCTCTTTCGACTAGCGTAGTAGGCCTGAACGCTTCAAAGGGATGGTCACGGAAGAACTGACGRCGAATGTCGTCCTCAAGGTAGTAGATCGGCAACGGTCTCCTCGAGAAAGCCCGCATTTTTTCAGTTGACGTGTTTTCGGGYGGTTTGTCATATGATGAGCGAGCAGCGGGAGCTTTCGGAGGAAGAGGAAGGGGCGGGTGGTTAAGGACGGCCTTGTACCAGGCAGGCTCATCCTTGATGTAGCCTGCGCGCATAAGACGCGAGACCTGCTGGTGCACCTGCGAGGCGATCCGCCTCACCATGACGAAAGAGCGTAGGCAAGGTCCTTATTTGGCAACCACTCACGGTTCACCGTCTAACATTGGAATACTAGCTGGCAATACGCTACTAGTACAATAAAGATTGGCACCTGTACRTCTACAGCTTACTCTTCACGCCCGCTCTCTGTGCCCTCGCCTCGTCTCTCAAAATCCTGCGAAGCTGTGGCATCATCAGAATACGGTAAAAATAAAATGAATGTATCCACGAACAATTTTTCCTGATGGATTGCGAGGAATTGCGTCGATCAATTCAACGCCGCCTGCCAGTTTCTTGTATGCTACTTTTGTGTCCGCGACATACTGTTTTTACGTTTAGGATGTCGCTGATACAAGCTCGCTCAAACACACCTTCATCAAGGACTTCTTGTACTTGTCAGCCTCTGCGGGTTTCCCAGTAATTTTTGCTTTTATTTCCGGACTTGGAACGATATAAGCTAATGGGAGCTCCCCGCTATAGTCGTCCAAAATGCTGACTACACATGCATCGGATACATCCGAGCGCAACAACAGATGGCCCTCAAGTTCAGCAGGTGCCACTTGGAACCCGCGTACCTTGATTATTTCCTATGATGTGCGTTAGAGGGGAAAATTCGRAAGTCACCATGGATGATCGATACCTTTAGACGATCGAGCACAAAGATTTCTGAATTTTTGATCATAACCTCGTCTCCGGTACGAACCCATCCATTAAGAAAAGTTTCCTCGGATCTTTASTGAAATCAACCTCGGAATAGTTCTGCGATTCTATTGCAAACTTACGCTTCTGGATTTTTGAAATAACCCAGCGCCATGGATGGCCCAGTGATGATGAGTTCACCCGCCTCACCCTCCTTGGATAAGGTACCGTCAGGTTTCACGACGCGAGCAGTGATACCTGGTAACAGTTGCCCTGCACTATTGATCGTACCAATCTTCTGCTCTGGGGGCACAACTGAAATYGTTGTGCAAGTCTCAGTCAGACCTTCAAGCAATTGATTAGTGGTTTTGGAGTACAGTGTCGCAACATACCATAACCTTGGCCTATGGTTGCGTTTGGYAATACCTTACTGAGCTTGTGCATAAGCTCCCCACTTAGAGGGGCTGCACCAGACACACAGTACTTGACATGACTGAAATCGTAATCTCCAAGCGAAGCCTACATGCGTATATATCAGCGTATTTTTGTTGGCAGTAATAGCGACATACCTTGCACAGGAGCACGGCCTGAGGCGGGACAACGCTGTAAATATCAAAATGAATAAATAAATAGAGTAATGAATAGAGATTCCGAACAAAAGATGGGTCGCACGGTAGCGAATGATACTCTTCAAATATTCAGTGAAACTGTATTTGGGTATTGTGACCACCGACATCTAGTGAACAGTTAACCAAAGAACGAGATGTTCTTTATCAGGACTTACTCCGCAATACAGCGAAACGTGCATCTTCGAGGAGGCGTTGAGGTGCGGACGATAACTTGCAACAGTGCAATACTCACCATATAGACGAGCCCATAAATGTCTATATTGACTTGAGYTCCATCCTGCTACTTATGAAGGTGTTTATTATAACTCACGGTAGAGGGGCAGTACTGGAAATTACTTAATGACAAGGACGTTCTTAATTTGATGATGTACTCACCGCCCAACACAACATCTCCTGGTGCAAATACTTTGTCCTTATACGCAGGATCAGTCGCTCTGTAATGAACAGCAGTTTGGATGACATTGGCTATGACCGAGTAATGCGGAATCGCAACAGCCTTCGCAATTACGATTAATAGTGCTTGGTTGGAGGAGATTAATATAACTACCTTGGGTTTACCTGCAAGATATTAGCGACTCAGATACAAACGAGGTTTGTACAACTGACCGGTCGTGCCGCTCGAGAAGGACAGGAGGGCRAGCTTTGTCTTTGCCTCACCAGGACCCAAGCGTCTGGGTGTTATCTTCGATCCTTGTTTTGAACCAAGTTCAACCAACGCATCAAGAGTTATATTTGTGCTATTTGGAGWATTCTGCAAGGAGATGATGTGATCCTGAGGTATTCCTACAATCCTTGCTGCAGCCTGAGCTGTATGTAAACATTGAGGGTGCACAATAATCAACGAAGTCTCGGATAACTTGAGCTGGTGAACGAGTTCGTCTACCGTGTACGCTGGATTGGAAGGACTTGCATGATATCAATGCGTCACAGCCAAACACAACACTCGGACTGAATGTACTCACGTAATAACTCCCCCAATTAGCTGTACGGCCCAAATTGCAGTGAGGTAATCTTTTAGAAGTTTAGCGACCATTGACTGATCGAAGCTGCACTTTACCAATATCGTTTAAGCTGAACAAGCACACTATGAGCGCATAGAAAGTTGAGTTCCATGGACGCTTCAGACATTATCAGCGTGCTCACCGACGTCATCATCCTCTGTCGGAGCGTTAGCCTGCGACTGTATGCGCAATCAGATACATACTCAGATGAAACTTGGCTGCCAATCCGTTTGCAAGATCATGGGTGCGTTTACGAACCTGGAGAGAATCAGACGTGAGTAGCACAGATAAATAATAGGCGTACTTCGGGCCCGAGGGCGGGGCGACCCGATTGGTCGTCTATGAACCAGGGGGCATGATCCGGCCGGGTAGGCCTGGTAGGTGTGTGGTAGTCGAAGATAAACTGAGGGATGGTGAGATCATCAGGAATGTGAGGTAGGTCGTAGCGAGGGGAACGAAAAACGGACATGGCACCCTATGCATTGGAAGGTCGCGCGAGTTTTGTATATATACGATTCACAGTGATCATCGCGTACGGTAACGCAGGGCCAGCGGATACGGAAAGGCGTGCCAGGACCCCAGGATGATCATATTTAGTTTTGGGCCATTTCAGGATGGCTCCGCCCGCGGCGGGCCCACTTTTGGCCAGATTCTGATTTGTGTTGAACCAAAATTCAACCAGATTCTGATCAGGCTCTCATTGATTTTCCGGGGTCCTGGCGTGCCACGCCAGAATTCTGTTCAGAAACCCAACCTGAGACGTGTCAAGCCAGCAATTCATATTGATTTACCGTGTGTGTGTACAATTATTCCTGCGCTTGCCATGGATGACCAGGATACCGAACTCCGGAACCCGTTCCCGTCCCCTCCCTCCCACTACACACGCTACACTTCACATAATCTCGGTCTCCTTACTCTCCTCCGAAACCGCGCCCAAGATCCGTACCATGAGGACCAACATCAGATCCTTCCAGACCAGCCTGATGTTCCTGATTGGCCGCTCGTCCAGCTCGAGAAACCTCGCATAGATTGGATACTCGACGAGCCAGACGCCTACTATGACGTATATGGTGATAGGTGGTTTGTATGGAACAATGCCCGGCCTATGTATCCTACCTTATGTCCATTGGCATAGGTCAAAGAACAGATACCTTCATTGGCTGAACTGGGTGGCCACCAACTTTATCCTGCCGAGCCAAGCATAGGTACGCGCGACTCCGCCGCCGTTTTGTCCGCTCAATGCTCCTGCTCAGATCGGCGACCCGCTCTACTCGCAATACTTCGATCAATTCTTGTGACTTACTCGGCCCTAACATCATCCTTGCTTCTACCAGCGCCTCCTGACAACGTTCAGCCAGAATGGCAACGGCGTGTCGAATGGATCACGGTCCTGAGTCAAAACATCATGGCCGCTGCAAATGATTTGCGACCCGTGCAGGTATGCCCAACAGCACACACCTAACGTGTTCCACACCGATGGCTACCCACCGAAGGCTCGCGTCAACCTTGAACTCATGATGAAGCGCCAACTAGACCTGCGCAGGGAGGAAACCAAGGCCTTGCATGCGTATGTCACTTCCTGATACCCTATTTTCTATCATGACCAGATTAAATAGGAGATGCAATGCACTGGAGGCAAAACTGAAAGAATTAAGAGAGTCTTTCCGGGACGTTTCGGCAAAAACAAATCTTGCCAAGCCAGATGAAGGATTGCGGATACAGGTAAACACGCTCTGATTTGGCTGTCCCATCTGACATTGCATCAGGCGCAACCAGACGTTTCGCAAACCGATGTTCTGAGATGGGCAGAAGGGTTCTGATTGTGTAAATCGCACTACTTAACTTACCGTATGAATGCGGGTTCGACGGCGGCGGATTCCCACGGCGGCTGCGGTCGCGAGCGTTAGACTATTACCTGTCCCTGTATTAAATGGCAACCCGGCGCCGCATTGGTGTGAGCGCGGCCTCGACTGAGGCGGCTCGTCGCCAATTAATGCAACCTGTGTCATGTTGGGAAAGAACGTGGGCTACTCCAGATAATATACCCAACATTTCATTCAAAGTGCGGAAATGGGCGAGAACAGATAAATTACAGGTGCCTATGGTTATTCGCGCTACATGCTCATGTTCATTTTACTTAGCAATTCAGTGACGACGAAGGCGGAGTCGACGAGCCTCTGGCTCCTTTACCTGACGAGCCCGAAGTGGTTGATGGCGACGAAGACATGGAACAAGACGAGCAGCCAGTCAATGGCATGGAATCTGTCGCTCCAGGAACGCGCGCGCCGACTGCGCCCCAGGAGGAGACCCAACCCTTGTCACCCAAGCCGCAATTGTTATTAGGGAGCACGAACGATACTGGCATGGACAACACGATGGATGGGTTGGATGCATCGCTCAACCCGTTGACGACAGTGGACGGAAAGGAGGATGGGATGGAATTAGACTTGTCGGGTCTTCCGCATGTGGACGCTGAGCTTGTTGGCGGTCCTCTCTTGGACCAAGCTGACAATCCTTTCGTTCAGTGATTGCTCAATGTGTTAAGCGCCCGTTATGTATATAAAAGAACCGATGTGGGGTTCACGCGTTACTTAACGCCGCCCATCATGATCGGGTCCATTGTATTTAGAACTCTGCTCCACTCTCAGCGGAATCGACTCTTCATCACTCTGGCCTTGATCTTATCCACTGTGTCCCTCCGACTATCTCCCGCAGTTCTCCCTGTTATACTCAATCTTGCTGTTCTTTTGACCTATTCTCGCATCTTTGTCCCAAGGCAAGGTGCATTGAAATATACAGCTCTCCTGTGGATAGCACTCACCATAGGTGGTGCATTACCCAAGTTCAAAGCATCATCGAGTGCCCTCTCTAGCCCAGGCTTCTCACTCGTTGTCCTTTTGGCAATTAGCGGGCTGAACTCCTTCCTCTCGATATTTGCTGTAGTCCTCGATGCCAAGCTTTGCATGCGGTTTTCCTCGGCTTGGTCYCAAGTCACATTGTTTCCATCGCTTTGGGTGACTCTCTGGAGTGCAGTCGCGTATTTGAGCCCTATAGGACGACTATCTTCCTGGAGTCCTACAGAGGGGACAGATACTTATTCTTGGCTGGCCCCATTCCTGGGCCCCGCTGCAATTGACTGGATTGTGGCAGCCTGGGCTGCAATCTTATCTCAGGCATTTGCAGCATGGTTCATGAATAATAGTATCCCAGATGTCGAAAATATCCTTCAACGCAATGAAACGACCAAACTAAGCCAAGGACAGAGCTCAACTCGTTTGGCAGTTCTTCTGGTGGCCCTGGCTATTCCGTCGTATTTTGTCCCCATCTACCCGGCACCTATTCTCTCCCAGCACACCACTCCGCTGAGTGTAGCTTGTGTGCTTCCATCACCCGGACGATACAAACATTATCCTTTAACTCTCGATGATTACATCACAGAGTCCGGAACACTCACCAGCTCGGCCAAAATACTTCTATGGCCTGAAAGCTCAGTCGTGTTCAATTCTGCTTCTGAAAAGGAAGCGGCATTTCAGGAGATACGACAGCACGTAACAGGTTCCTATGTTGGAGTCTCATTTGAGGAGGCTTTTGCAGACCCAGCTGACAAGCGTGGCTTGAAAGGAGCAAGACGGAATGGTTTCGCGTTGATCTCAAACCATTCTGAAGAATCACACCTGGTGTACTACAAGCGAAAACTAGTCCCAAGTGAGTATTGTGACCTATCCAGTAATCATTTCTGATTCCTGTAATCCCATACAGTTGCGGAATCGTTCTCGTTGACCCATTCCGAGGCACCTCCCGAGATGTTCACCATTGAACTCCCCCCACCGCATGACACGAAAAAGACTGATTGGGGATCGCCTCCAAATTACACTCGCTCAATACCAGTCACGGCGTCCATCTGTCTTGATTTCACAGATCCCTACCCATTCTCGAACCTCGAAACGCGTCCAGCACTTATTCTCGCGCCTGCACGTACCTGGGATTTTGATATTAGTATTGCAATGTGGAAACAGGCAAAGCAACGTGCTGAAGAACTCGGCACGATGGTATTGTGGTGCGATGGAGGCGACAGCGGAGTCAGTGGTGTAGCTGGTCAAGGCATGAACGACATCCAACAGGTTGGCCGCGGCTCGTGGATCAGGACTATTGGTTTAGATTACCCGCATGAAGAATTGCGGACATGGTATGCTCTCATCGGAGGCTACAACCTTTTCCTGTTGTGGTGCATTACCTTCGTGCCGTTGATGGTGCCCAAGGTTCATTTATTGCCGGGTGGCCTCAAACTTTTGCGCGTCCGTCGTAGCCTCACATTTGCTCGGTCGATTTTCAAGAGACCGAGGAGAGGAGAAGCACGACCATTGCTGGGGACCGATCGAGGACCCCTGGTGGATTTGTTGCAATAGTGTTATTTTGTGTGTTCCTGCCATATGCTTGCTTGAATTGTACTATGTAGTTGATACTCGAAGATTCAAATATGTCGTCATGGTGTCGTGAGGAACGTAGCCGCAGGCTACTATATTATTAGTACCACGCCTCAGCCTCACCTCTGCAGCACCTGGTCCTCTTCATAAGTCGTGCCCGGCAAGGCTGCTCCCTTAAGTCCTAGTAAGGGCTCCATTTTCTACGACGTCGTCTTCGAATAACTTATTCCAGTCGAGCTTCCCCAGAAGCCTCTTCGGCTCTGTCCGTAGCGCATCCTCGAAGGGTTCCTTAACCTCCACTCTCGCTCGGGCTTTTCGTCTCGGACGGCCTCGACAGCAATACCAAAACCTCGATCAGGACGACTTCTCCATTGACGACTTTCAGCTCATATCTACCGACGATTTCTATCCGCAGCACGACAGCCATCATCGTCTAAACCCGGCTGCCAGTGAGCACTTTTCCAATTGGACAACCGACGCTCGCAATTACGCACAACGCTCCGAACGACAATCCTCGCCATCGCTTCTGAACAGGATCATAAGCCATTTTAATCGCGGCCCGAAATCTGACCATCGTCAATACCACTCGGAGCTCCTCGATTTGGCACTTCAATTTCCAAAGCCCCCGACTGATATCCCCTCGACACATCTTTTAGCAATCAACGGATYTGCGGGCGGACGCCATCTGGATACATCAATCTACTCTCTCAGTGAATATAGCCAGTCATCAACATTGAATTCGCGCAACATTTGATTATCCTTTATCGGTGCGTYAATGTTCCCTTGTCAGCCTCTTTGCAGCATACCAACCGTCGTTGCATCAGATACCCTCTATCTCTAACAGACCTTCACTATCCATCCTATGGAGTACACTGGCAAAAGGAACGACGTAGTGGACTTTGGTGGAGAAGCGGATTACGGCGGATTTACCTGGTTCGCAGACCCGCCGCCGAAACCTCCCGTGAGGGCTGATTCACCCAAATTAGCACCATGGTTTGCTGACGTTGGCGCAGCCAGCTTCGCCTCAGCCAGCTCAACCTGCTTACGTGCCCCCTCCTGGGGTCATTGAACAAAATGAAATGTTTGGCTTTGCGTTATCCGTTGCGCCCAATGTCCTGTACGGCCGATACAAGCAGTACGGCCAGGTACGTATGGTGAGATTCAATTAGCGTACTATTCTAATGATGGACTTGCTAGCTTGGAGTGTTGGCTTGGTGCTCTGAATTTGCTGAACTCATCGACAATCTGAAGGAATTAGGAGTGCATGGTCATATGTTTGTCTCAACGCGAAGTCAGGCGCTGAAAACATGCGAAGATATTCTCAAATTACCGCTCGAAGTCAAGATGCAAATCATTGTTTTATACCTTTCTTCACAAGTGGCTCGGCTGCGCCGCTTCCTAGATGGGGATCGCACATGGAATGATTATCCAGAGACCAAATTCCCCGTCGATCCTCGTGCATATCAGTGATAACATTCCGGTGTTGTGTTTTTAACCTTGTGCATTGCATTCGTATACATATTGCAATTGTATAGTCTAATCACCATCCTTTTGTAATTGTGTCGTAAATGTGGTTGTCTGTACTGGTCATCCTCGAAATAGGGAAACAATAGGAAAAACATTAAATATGTCCATCAATGCATGGCTAGAACGCTACAATTATAAAAWTTAAAATTTGAAGGGCAGTGCCCCCGTAGTGAACGAAAACGATGAAAACAGTGCGAATGCATAAAGTCACCTTGRTATAATAAATGAAATATTCAATGCGCCGTGGTAACTGCATAATTCGTCCAATAATCGGATGAATGTGTGCCATTCGACTCTAGAATGGTTAAAGGCATCGGTTGATACGATGATGCTCGAGGTGGTTCTGGGAGTGGGTTTATGATAGGTCTGTTATTTGGCGAGTCCAACGAGGGAATAGAGAGAATATCGGCGTCAGTAAGATAATTGAATGGTCTGGAAGGGTTCTGTTGTGTATCGCGTGTGTGTCGGCCGTTGTGAGTGTTTTGAAACGATCTTTGCATAACATATGCTGTGTGGCTTGATCCGTAGACTGCACCCGTCGAGCTCCCCTTTTCAGAGGCAACGCTTGACGGTATTGAATTGGGAACAAATTCGTCCGGTTCCTGGCCATAAAGGCTACGAGCTTTGAACAGGCGCTCCATGTCRTAAGCATCTTTAGCTCGGAGGGCTATCAGGTCGGCCGCAGAAGGTAATTCGGAGGTAGGACGCGTAGAACTGGATGAATTCCGCTCTAGCGGGGGGCGGGTTGAGGGGCCTGGGGCTAGCAGAGAACTGTTATTCGCAGTTTCACCGGCACTTCGCGCTGAGTGCCCAGCTCTGTGTCCCTCGCGATCTTCACTCCGTTTATGGCCATGCCGTGCTTCACCAGTGCTATGCGAGGACGTTGAGCCGTCATGCCTATATGGTTGGCTCGGCGCAAGGTGGCGTTGGCTTTCTGGATGAGGTCTGGGTTGCTCCTCGTTATGTCTCGACGATCGTCCGTGTTCCCGTCTATCCCTTTCCTTCTTTTCCTTGCGCTCCTTTTCCTTGTGCTGCTGCTGTTCTCGATCTCTGCGTTCCGTATCTTCTCTTTCTTGTCTCGCTCTTTCTTTTTCCCTCTCCTTCTCTCGTTGGCGTTCCCTCTCCCGTTCCTTGTCTCGCTGACGCTCCTCCTTCTCCTTTCGACGCTCTCTCTCTTTCGCTCTCTCCCTCTCCTTCTCCCGCTCTCTTTCCTTCTCCCGCTCTCTTTCCTTCTCCCGCTCTCTTTCCCTCTCTCTCTCCTTCTCTCTCTCTCTCTCCCGCTCTCGTTCTCTTTCTTTCTCTCTCTCCCTTTCACGCGCACGCTCTCTTTCTTTTTCCCTCTGCCGCTCTCTTTCTTTTTCTCTCTCCCTCTCTTTCTCTTTCTCTCGCTCTCTTTCTTTCTGCCTCTCCCGTTCCTTGCGCTCCTTCTCTTTTTGCCGCTCCCTTTCTTTTTCGCGGTCCAACTCCTTCTGCCGCTCTCTTTCTCTTTCACGATCCAACTCCTTCTGCCACTCCCTTTCTTTTTCACGGTCCAATGCTTTCTGCCGTTCCCTCTCTCTTTCACGTTCCAACTCCTTCTGCCGCTCCCTCTCCTTTTCACGTTCCAACTCCTGCCGCTCCCTCTCTCTTTCACGTTCCAACTCNTCCCTCTCTCTTTCACGTTCCAACTCCTTCTGCCGCTCCCTCTCCTTTTCACGTTCCAACTCCTGCCGCTCCCTCTCTCTTTCACGTTCCAACTCCTTCTGCCGCTCCCTCTCTTTTTCACGTTCCAACTCCTTCTGCCGCTCCCTCTCTTTTTCACGTTCCAACTCCTTCTGCCGCTCCCTCTCTTTTTCACGCTCCAACTCCTTCTGCTTTTGTCTCTCCCTCTCACGCTCTCTCTCACGCTCCTTTGCCCGCTCCTTCTCCCTTTCTGCCCGCTCCTTCTCAGCTTCCCTCCTCTCCCTTTCCTTTTCCGCTTCTCTATGACTTTCTTGCTGTGATGACTTCTCCCTATCATGAGAACCATTCCTCTGCCTTCCATTCAGGTCGGCGGGCACTGCCTCTTGTTCCTTTGGTCTCTGTTGCCCTTGCTCGATGCTCCTTTCCTTCCCTTTACCACGACTCCCCTCTAAACCGTGGTCTCTGCTCTCTTTTTCTTGGTCTTTCCTGGAGGATTGCCTAGTTTTATGTTTGCCATTCTCCTTTGTTTCGATAACTTCCCATTGTTGCCCAGCAGCAACGATGGTATCTGTGGATCCTTGGACATGACCAGTTGTCCCACGAACAAGCCTAAAAGTCTCGGTGTGCTTGTTAATCTGGCCCTTGTTTTGATACGTGTCACCGTTTGCTGTTATCTGCCTATCACGTGCTAGAAAAACAGGCGGAGGTGGCTCTGGTGTACCGGGCATAGATACGTCGGGATTGTAAGGAGTAGGCGGATTAACCATCATGGATGAAGTTGAAAAGGGTGAGTAGTCAGATGACATCGCGTAGGAGAATCTGGCTCGAGGAGGAGCAAGAACCTCATCGCCGTCCGTCGGAAAAGGCGTATCGGATACCGCGTGAGTGGTGGCATGGTCTGAGTGCGTAGACAGTGAATCGTCAACAGGTAAGGTCTGCGGATATATGTCTTGTCTAATCGTAGAAGTATCGTGAGGTGAGTGGATGGAAGATTGGTCACTCAGAGCTGGCGAAACTGGAGGAGGAATACCCGGAGATGGTGCCCTTGACTTTGCCGGGGGAGTGGGGGGAAGAGACTCGGGCATTTCGGCGTCCGTGTGGGTGGCGTCCGTCAAGTCTGGCGATTGAGCATCATGATGGTGATTAGAAATGCTTGACGATGGTTTGGGCGACTGAAGGATTGAGGTTTCGTGCATTATTTCGATACTATTGGGTACAGCAGCGGGCGCCGGGCTCGATTCAACGGTATTGAAATCAGGTTTCTCTGGTGGTAGGGGGGCCTCTGAAGGAGTAGGGGTGCTCTGTGAACTAGGCAAATCAGGGTTAACTACTGTTAGTCTACCTGTCGCGAAAGGCGCCTCGAGCGATATGGACGACGAGCGGTCCGCTTCTTTTGAAACACGAGGGACTTGCTCGTTCAAAGGTAGAGAAGTGTTAAGAAACACTTCACTGAATGAAGGCTCTACAACCGCGACAGGCAGCTGAATATCCTGGCTATAACTCGTGTCTTGTTGAGCAACGTGATGCCAATCATCTTTGGGAACATTACTTTCCCCGTCGGTGCTGGGCTTTCGAAGGAGGCTGAGCTTTTTAGCTAAGCGGTCGAGAACACTACCTCGTTTTTCCTTCTTCGAATTCTTGGTCATTAAGGAGGCGGAGGATGGTGCCACCCCAAGTTCGCTATAATCAATAGGCGTCGCGTGTACGGATGCAGCATTGCGGTTGGCTCCGTTGAGACTGCCACCAAACATCGATATTATTGACGCTGCTTTACGACGCCTACTTGACTTCCGCAAGACGTTCGGCCCGTTTGGAGCCGGTGGCTGCAATACTTCAACCGACGTTGTTTGGGACAGTGGCGATGGGGCTGCCTTCCTTTTCACCTGATAGCCGGTCACACTGGCGCGTCTCGTCCGATTGGGTGTCTACCGTTCAGTGTAAACTAGACTATTCGATAGACTAAGAGCGACTCACATGAGAATCATTACCATGACCAGTGACAGGACTTATGCTGAAGTCATACGGAGAGGAATGGTGCCATGTAGTGCCCCACGGATCGGCAATGTCCATTTCAAGCCCATCGGGTGTCGTCAAAGATGGTTTACGAGACCTTGGTTTATGCGTGGCATCAGCGACGCGAGTCTGCGACGAGCTGGGAGTGGGCAGGGGGGTTCCGGATGGAGTGCGGCTTGGGATGGCCAAGCGCGACGAATGATCTGGCAATGAAATGGTGCCCATGTGAGGAAAAGAGGGCGAGAAAAACGAGGGTGGTCGCGCGGCCGGACGAAGCCGCGAAGGAGGGATGAGGTGATAATTTTTGTACCACCTGGGACCAACGGGGTTGTGTATGCGGTACACGGCCTTGTATATAGGAGGGGGGACTGATGCCCAAATGTCCTTGTTGTACCAAGCTGGCAGATTGTTGTCCGGGATGATGGAGATGCCGTCGTGTTTTTCTTTCTGCTCCGCCGGTTTCTCCATCTCCGCTCCCTGTGCATACCTCGTTGCGTCTGTGGGCGGGTAAATGTCCAGCGGCAGTGGGAACGGTGGTGGAGGTTGCTGAGGTGGAGGCTGCTGCTGTGGTAATGATGGCCCTGGCACAGGAAACGATGGCGCAGTTGCTGATCGCTTAAACGAACGGCGCGTCCACACGGTCGTGTTTCCGTCGGAATTGCGCTTCGTCAGGCGTCGCTCTGTGGACTCCTGGCGCTGCATGTGTTCATAGAATACGGCGAGTTCTTGGGGCGATGGCGGGTGGTCGTCGTCTCGGTCGACTTGCGACTAGTAATGTCAGCAACTCAGCGCAACCAGCGTAGAAACGCACCTCCTGGTAGGGCTCAAGCAGAGGTGAGTGGTGCATGCGGCCGCGGATGTCTGGGACGCCGACACGTGCTCAGAGCAGCGGCCTCCAACGCCGGCTTTCCGCATTCCTCTTTTGGTTTTCATGTCCGTCCGCATTCTCGTTATCGGCTCCGGCGCAAGAGAGCACGCTCTCGCCTGGCGTCTCGCCCGCTCGCAGGCCGCAGAACACATCTTCGTCTGTCCAGGAAACCCAGGGACGGACGCCGAGCCAAAAACATCCAACGTAGATCTTCCCGCATCCGACTTTGATCGCCTCGTTCATTTCGCGCTGCAAAACAACGTATCGCCTTTTTTTGAGCAATCAACGCTGTGCTGATACCGAGATAGGTAAACCTCGTGGTTCCCGGGCCAGAGCAACCCCTCGTCGATGGCATCGAGACTCATTTTCGTCGAGGTCTGCATACTAGATTACTGATAATTTCGGGATCACCCTGATCGTCGTTATTAAGTGGGAATTCCCGTCTTCGGCCCTTCCGCCCTTGCGGCTAGAATGGAGGGCTCGAAGGCTTTTGCAAAAGATTTCATGGCAAGACATTCCATCCCCACTGCCAGATTCCGTGTCTTTGGTTCCTCACAATTCGACGATGCCGTAAATTATGTCAAAGGTTGTGACCATCTCGTAGTTTTAAAAGCCAGCGGCTTGGCTGCAGGCAAAGGCGTTCTCATTCCGGAATCAAAGGAGGACGCAATTGCCGGGTTAAAAGAAATCATGGTGACGAAAGCATTTGGCGACGCAGGTGCACAAATGTTTTTTTAGCCGCTTATGTAAAACTCAACAATTGCCCTAGGAAACGAGGTTGTCATTGAAGAACTACTAGTTGGGCCAGAAGTATCGGTCCTGGCCTTTTCCGATGGCTATACCATTACGCCATTACCCGCGGCTCAAGATCACAAACGGATTGGTGAGGGTGATACCGGGTTGAACACCGGAGGAATGGGTGTCTACGTACCGGCCCCCGTCGCCACATCTACGATTATGGACCAGATCCTCAAAAATGTCCTTCAACCAACTATTTCTGGAATGCGTCGAGAGGGTCAGTTCAGTGGTCCCTCAAGCGTTCGTGTTCCAGGAACTCTTTGCAGGCTTCCCATTTGTGGGCGTTCTTTTTGTAGGTTTGATGCTCACAGAAAGTGGACCCAAAGTCCTCGAGTACAACGTGCGCTTTGGTGATCCAGAAACAGAAGCCCTCTTGATGCTTCTTGATGACAGAGTTGACCTTGCCGCTGTCCTCCTGGTACGCTGAGAAAGCCACCGTCTATATAGCTTCAGTAACACATTTCAGGCGTGTGCTGAGCACCATCTCGATTCGGTCAATGTTTCAGTGAAACAAGGTTACGCTGTCTCCGTCATCCTTGCATCGCATGGTTACCCTGGTAGTTATTCAAAAGGCAAACGTATCGAGTTCGCACAGACTTCGCCAGGTACGTTTCATCCGTTCGTCACAGAGTATATATCGTGACGAGATGAAAGATGTGGTCGTCTTCCATGCCGGTACAAAGGAGTCCAATGGGGAAATTGTAACCTCTGGCGGGCGTGTTTTGGCTGTGACAGCCTATGCAGAAAGTCTAGAGGAGGCTGTACGTGCCGCATATGCTGGCGTCGATTCGGTCACCTTTGAAGGAAAAACATTCAGACGAGACATCGCTCATAGGTATTTTTCCCCCTCAAAATACTCCCACTGCAATTCTTGATGGAACGCCAGAGCCTTGAAGTTTTCCACCACGGAATCCAGAACAAAACACTTGACGTACGCACAAGCTGGGGTGTCCATTGATGCTGGAAATGCGCTCGTCGAAGCCATACGACCATTTGTCCGTTCAACGCGTAGAATTGGTGCCGATGCCGAAATCGGCGGTTTTGGAGGTGTCTTTGACCTCAAGGCTGTGGGATACACTGATCCTGTCCTTGTAAGTGGCACSGATGGCGTAGGGACTAAAATACGTATTGCAATTGATGTTGGGATACATGACCTAATTGGTGAGTTATCATCGAACCATAACAGGCATACCACGTCTAATAATAGTACAGGAATTGATCTTGTGGCCATGTCGGTCAATGATCTGCTAGTTCAAGGCGCGGAGTCGCTTTTCTTCCTTGACTATTATGCCTGCAGCAAATTGCAAGTCGACGTGACGGCCGACGTTATCAAGGGCGTGGCAGAAGGCTGCCGCCGAGCTGGTTGCGCGCTCATAGGAGGCGAAACTGCAGAAATGCCCGGCATGTACAAAGACGGTGTGTTAGCTATTGCTTATCTAAATCAGTCTTGCTTTAACAACGTACGCAGATGACTATGACCTTGCAGGTTTTGCCGTCGGAGCCGTCGAGAGATCTCACATCCTACCTCGCCAAGATATATCTCCCGGCGACGTCCTTCTGGGCCTCTCGTCGTCGGGAGTTCATTCGAATGGATTTTCTCTCGTCCGCAAAGTTGTGGCTCTTTCTGGCCGGGCCTATTCATCACCATGTCCGTGGGATAAGAATGTGACTCTCGGCCGAGCCCTGCTAGAGCCTACGAGAATATACACGTCGCAGGTGCTGCCTGCTGTCAAGGCAGGATACATCAAGGGAATGTCTCACATCACGGGCGGCGGTTTCTTGGACAACATACCCCGTGTCTTGCCCCAGGGTCTCGGTTGTTATGTCGACGCAGCAACGTGGCCACTCCCTCCCGTCTTTAAATTCCTGATGCAAATAGGAGATGTCGAGCCGCTTGAAATGGCACGAACGTTCAACAATGGGATTGGCCTGATCCTAATCGTTGCGCCCGATATGGTGGAGCCCACAATAAAAATCCTGAAACCAGGTGATGCTCATGTTTACAAAATCGGTGAAGTTACAGACAAACCAGGAGTTGAGATGAGGAGTCTGGATACATGGATCTAAACTTGTAACAGGTAATGTGCATTGCGTCTGACAAAATTGCAGATAATGACGCATTTCGTGTATGAAGGCGGCAAGTTCGTGCAAATGGGAGAGAACCAGCTGTCCTGAGAATCTAGAAGCTAAATCTAATAAGCCGAAAGTCAAAGCGTAATGTAGCGTGGAGGAGTGGTGCTGATGGAGAGTTGTAGTTGAGTGGGTGGGTGAGAAATAACTATAGGGAGAGATATGAACGCGAACGTAAAAACAAGAACTTGGAACGGAGAATAGATACACCTATCTGAAAGGATGACCAGAAAAACCCACGAATTAATCAGAAGAATGTAGATATGTAGATGGAATGAGTAAGGACAGTAATTGTCTTGCTAGTCTAGGCCGTGACTGCAACTTCTTTCGAAAGGTCTGCATTAGAGGCTACTGCAGCGAAAGAAATGGGGAGTTTTTGTTCTAGTGCGACTGGCGAGTCAGCCGCTTCGGGCGTCGTGCCCACCGATTCCTATAAATAATTAGAGACTAAGCGTTCAATATGACTCTGACTCATACCATGATTCCATTGTTCCTCGAGGAGTCTGGGGATGGACCTCGGGTGCTGGCTTGACTGGTTTCTTTTCTGGTAGGAGGAGGCGCTTGTAAAACCTGGGCCGCGGTAGGAGCACCATTTGGTATCCAATTCGGCTGTCGAGTCGGAGGCGTGACGGAACCTCCCAGAACGGGAAATTCATCAGCATCGGGTACACGTTGCCTCGTGACAATTGGTCTTTTGCTGGCATGAGAACCATTCGTAATCCCCCCGTGATGATTCTTAGGTCCGCGGTCGAACTTTGTACGTCCTCCGTGACCTGTATTGTTATCCCCTGATCGGAATGAAGGGTCTTGACGAAATTGGTCCTTTGAAAAAGGTAAAGACATTATGCGAAAAGATCAACTCCCAACATACATCACGAATGTTAAGGTTTGCCAATTTTTCGTCAATTGCAGTAAACCCGTTGCCAGCATTGTTCCCTCGCGTTCTTGCACCATTCCGGTTGGGGTAGTATGATGTGTTCTGATTCCCGGAGCCGTCGGGTAGCACGTGCGGAAATCGACATTCGTCACTAAGAAAGGGCATGAGACTCAACGCTCAGCATCATGCATATAATATCTTACCCATTTTTACAGCGTCCCGAGGGATAGAATATGCAAGCTGGTTTGCGACTATTGAAGGAGCTCCTCCTACCGCCACGACGCCCTCCATGAGACATTCCATCGCGATGTGTTGGAGGTCCGTGGGTGAAGCCATCGTTTGGAGGCAACAAGGTTCCGTTGGCATCACTCTCAGCATCCGGATACAACATGGGTCCCATGGGTCCATTCGGTGGAGGAGGATAAGAACCATTACCATCCGGTTGACCGTTGTACATAGGATTAGGCATTGTTGGCTGATTATACATGGCAGTAGGGGACTGAGGCACCGGCGGGGGGATGGGGGGCTGCGGGTGGACGTTAGACATTGGAACAGACATTGGAACTTGGCCTTGGGGCGGATAGACCGGGGGAAGCATCGATCCATAAGGAAGAGGAGACAGCCCGCCGGGTGTATAAGGATTTGGGGTGGGAGGTACAATATCAGAATGAGACCGACCATGAACAAGAGGAGGGGGGCCGGGCGGCGGAGACAACGGTGCCATATGAGGAGCACCATTAGGTTGTTGGAATGTTGGAGGAGGTACAGGATAGTAACCGGAACCGTACGCCTGGAGGCCTAATGAAGGATCGTAGGGAATGTATTGACCTGGAGGAGAAGGTGCGGGACCCTGAAAATAGGGTGTTTGGGGATGGGCAAACATGCACGATGAACCATAGCGACATGCAGGGAAATATCTGCAGGGAATGGAACGAGCAATCTCCGGTGGGGGGAGATTGCTTAGTCCCCCAGAAGCGGGGTTTTCTGAAGAGCCATGAGGTAAGGGTGGAGGATAGTACGCGTTGCCGCCATCCGCTAATGGGGATGGCGCCGTGTTCAGAGCTGGATAGTATGGATATGCGCCTGAAGGATGGCCATAATAGCGTTTGTCGGTGTCCTCGGACAGATCCTGCCGATAGTTGTTCTCTTGACTGTTTTCACGAGGTATTGATTGGCACTGTGCCTGTCGCACTAGGTCCATGATGACGAGGTCTGATGTGTACTGTTCCAGTTGCCCCTGACTGAAAGAACTAACGGGATCGGCACCTGCAGTTAATTGGATGAGAAACGTCGAAAACAAAATGAGACGCATCATTACCAAAGTCGAGAAGCAGTCTGACAATTTCGACATGGCCGTTTTTGATGGCTTCGATGAGTGGAGTGACACCAGCGTGATCTGCATAATTAAGATGAGATCAGGACAGACTGTACTGATTATGTACTGCAAACAACAGCAGGGGGATGCAAGATCAAGTGACAGCTCACCTCTGAATTCGATGTCTATATTGGACAAGCTCTCCTTCAGCAGGTCATGGACCCGGTCGACGTCACCGGCAGAGCAAGCCAACCAAAGCGGAGAAACGATAGTCATTGCGGGAGAGGCAGAAGGGACGAAGCGAGGTGGTTTGGGGGAGGAAGAGAGAAAAGGCAGTCAGCGTGAATTGCTGCCACCGGAGCCTTCGGGAAAGTGCAAAAAAATTAAAAAAAACCGATTCCGGATCGATGCAGACTCGCGTGATCTCATTGCCTTTTCAGGACTGTATGTACCACTACTTGAATATCGACAGCGGCCACATGTCCCCGCCCTCCAGTCCGAGTCTCTGCATCAGCTGTCGCGCAGGCTTTCCTGCTGTCGGCGGAAGTTCGAGCTCTCGGGACGGCGGAAGCTCCATCAGCTCCCGAACCGCTGCCCGCGTGTCCTTGCCTTCGTACAGCACATCGTACACCTGTCGAGCGTCCCTGAATGTCATCGGACCATGCTCAGTAAATGAGATACTCACGCTGCTTGCGATCGGCGCTTTGACTCCAAGCTCATCTACGTATTTCATGACCGCCTTTGCCGTGGAAACACCTTCCGCAATACTACCGAGCGTCTTCGTGATTTCATCCAATGATTCCCCTGCGCCTAAACGATAGCCAACGGTGTAGTTCCGACTCGTTGGTGAACTACATGTAAGGAACAGGTCACCAACACCCGCCAATCCCAGAAAGGTCAGCGGCGACGCTCCATACGCAGTGCCAATGCAAGTCATCTCAGCCAGACCGCGAGTGATTATCACTGCCGCAAAGGTTAGCTAGCAGATAAATTTAATGTTTCGTCACGTCTCTTACTCGCTCGCGTATTATTTTTATACCCCAGTCCATCTGACATACCGGCTGCGATCGCATAGACATTCTTAAGCGCACCAGAAAGTTCAATTCCAATAGGATCACAGTTGGTATAACTAAATGCTCGTTAGTGRTTTTTGCAAGCAACATGAAAAGGACTTCACCATCTGAAATGCGGCTGGTGAAACAGTTCGGCTGCCTTGTCTGCCTCTGACTCTGTGAACGAGGCAACGGTAACGGATGTTGGCTGCCTTTGGACGACTGAAGACGGTCAGCTGACCGCGCGAGACCCCAACGAAACAACTCACTCTCTGCGGCGAAGGATGGTCCGGACTTTTCATTGGGGTTATGACGTATGACTACCATAAACGAAAAGTAACTCACAATGAATGCTGCCGCTTTTGCAACGTCGGGGCCGCATGTGTCTGCGATGATCTCTAGCGTAAGGGCCTGCGTTCCGATCTCAATACCCTTATTTACGAAGATCAAAAGCGGCATATTGCTGGTATCAAGAAGAGGGCGAAGAAGCATCAGATTGCTCCTAATGAATGTTCAGTTGAGCTGACTCTGCAGAAAAACACGCGTAGCCACCTCAGGACCTGCGTAGGTATTGCGAACAGGAGAACGTCCATCTCGTCCAAGATTTCTTTTGTTGGCATTTCAGGGCCAATGGCGGTGATAGTTGGAGGGAAATGGTGGTCTTTCAGATACATAGGATTTCGGTGATAAGTGTTAAAATGTTTGACAAGAGACGGCTCCCTTGCCCACATGAATACTTCATGCTGCGAGTCGCCAAGATGAGAAGCAAGGCAAGAGCCAAAGTTGCCTGCGCCAAAAATCAAGACTTTGGAAGGTTGCGAAGGTTGTTTTCTGGAGAACATTGAGGGGGTTGATAATCTACGACAGCAAAGGTGAGGAGAAGAACGAAGCAGCACACGACTGCCAGATAGGACAGCAGCCATATAAGACCATGGTGCTCCAAATGCTTCTCGCCGATTTCCATTTTCAGGGCCGATATGTGCCTTATCACGTGGAGTCGGTGGACAGTCACAGTCACATCATGGGTGTGACGAGAAACGGACCTGTCCACACCAATATGCCAATCCAGGACCGCACAAACGAATTTCGCGCTTGCGTTGATTCCATACGCTCCAGGTCCGCCCTCACCACAAAGTCATCCCAGGCGGGCCAGCGTCTCATTAGCCAAAATGCGCCGAGACAAGCTAGCAAAAGTGACTTTTCGCGCATGGCATCCACCATCGGCAAGGACATCAGCAGCACTGCCATAAAACTCAATAAACTTGCCCAGTGTAAGTGTCGCACTCTGCTAACAATATTGCTTAAATGAACAATACCAGTGGCAAAACGAAGGACGCTCTTCGATGATAGACCAGTAGAAATCAGCGTATGTCTCGTATTTGCCCTTCTAGCCACTTAGAGTGCTCAACACGTTCCCTTAGGAACTTACTTTCATTATCAAGCAAGACATAGCGCATATAAACAAACAAATTGCTGCCCTTCAAGCCTATGTTAAGCAACGGAACACAGGTACAAACTCGGTAGAAGGCAAGCAAGTCGACGAACATAACCACAACGTCGTCATGCTTCTCCAGAGCAAGTTGGCCAATACAAGCATGACTTTCAAAGATGTATTAGAAATTCGTACACAGGTACGGCTACCAACATTCAAAACAATTTGAAATGTTTATACCACCGCAGAACATGAAAGAGTCAAAAGATCGCACAGAGCAATTCATGTACACAACAGCATCTGCCGTCAATCAACCTCCCTCCAGTACGTATCATCGCGTTGTTCCACGGTGGTATTAACACTTCCACAGAGTCACTGCTGTATCATAGAGGCGACCCCATGGGTGATGGCAGTCTGAGTCGCCCGGATTCCAAAGGCAAAGGCCGTGCATCTTCAAATGGCGACCTCCTTGCTCTGGACCTGAACTCGGCGGAAGAGGGCACAGGGGTCCAGAATGGTGGACTAATGCAGATGCAGATGGTTGAGCAACAGGTTTGTACTCGTAAATAATCACGCAATATGCTTCTGACCGTAATTACCAGGACCAATATATCCAATCCCGCACGAGTGCCATTGAATCTATCGAGTCGACCATTGCAGAACTTGGGCAAATTTTTACCCAGTTAGCTCATATGGTCGCAGAGCAAAGGGAAACCGTTCAGCGAATTGATGCGGACGTCGTAGACATTGCATCCAATGTCAGCGGCGCTCAACGCGAGCTGTTAAAGTACTATGCAAGTATCGCAAGCAATAGATGGCTAATGCTCAAGATCTTCGGAGTCCTTATTGTCTTCGTACGTCTTCTGCAACTGCTGTCCCTTTCAATGATATTGACAAGCGACAAGTTTCTACTGTTCATATTAGTTTCKTGACGTTGGGACGCCTGCCTATATTTATTGGATCATTACATTGTTGACAACATCGATAATACACTACACTCTAATACACCATCCCTGGACATTTGTACTTTGTGTGTATCAACCCACTGGGATAGCATTTACTCCCGTTCCCAAGTTCTTCATTGGTCGCCGGCCTTAGATTTCTTACTCTATGGAATCGCCGACACTACATACTAATATACCATCCTAATACGCTGTGTATTAACCCACTGGTATAGCATTTACCCCCGTTCCCAAGTTCTTCGTCGGTCGCCGACGCTTGGGTTTCTTACTCTCTATTGAATCGCCAACACTCCAAGTTCGTTTCTGCTTAGGAACCTGTCCCACACCCGACGTCGCGGAATATCGCTGAGGTTGGTCTAAGCTTGCAGTCTGCGATTCTCCCTCACCCGCCTTCTTTTTCTGCGAGAGGTCAAGTGGGTCATGCCAGAGAGAAGTAGGATACCGCGCACCCTCTGACTATACAGATGCTTGTTTCTCTCCTGCAGCTTCACCATTCTTGCCTCACCCTTACCACCGCCTCCTGCAGTCAACTCAACATTGATCATTCTACCGTCGAGCATTGACTGGTGCAACTTTAACGCCTGTTGTAAACCTTTCTGATTGGTAAATTCAAGGAATGCGCAACCCTTCGACCTCGTAGTTTGCTTTCCCACAGAAACTTTGGGAGTAAGCAATCGCACGTCTGGTGGAGGATCTTCGAAAGCATATAAGGTGACGGCCGAGTAATATGGATGAACAGCGTACCGCAGGAGGAAAAATGCTCCCTGATTCCTTCAATAGTAGTGGAATATTTAAGATTACCTAAAATATGTTGGTCCGTGAAAGTGAAAGACAAAGGGAAAGTTTATGCACCGACAAAGAGTATGAACCTCCCCTTTCTGCCCTGCAATGCCGACTCTTCCTTCTTCATTTTCTTCTGCTCCTTGATGCCCTGGCCGTCGTCGTCCGACGTTTCGCGCTTCCTTTTTTGCGCTTTAGTAAGTTCCACCTTGCGGTCCACCCTTCCTTTGCCTTTGACGTCGGATCCGACGTCTGATGGACTTTCTTCTTCCATGAACCCCACTTCCAGCGCAAGACGTTTGTCGTCAGTTTGACCTTCGCCTTCCAAGGCAGGGCTTGGAAGAGTCTCAGTTTGAGGCTCAGAGGCAGTGGCATGAGTCTTCTTAGCTCTGGAGCGGAAGGCGATGGCTTTCTTCTGCTTCTTAGTGAGCTTGGCCTCAGCCGAGGGCATTGATAGGGGCGAGGGCGGATAGGCCAGGGTAGTTATATGAAAGTATTGTGGCTAAGAAACAAATCTAAAAATACAAACATGTGGCAACTACTGCAAGCTGCAGCATGGCATACAGCAAAAACGCGGATGCAGCACTGACAGCGCTAACTCAGAGTCATTCCACCCACTGCCTCCCCGGCGCCTTCCACCTCCCGTTCTTCATCTCCACGTCGTACACTCACACTGCCCCGTGCCACAGGTCTCAAGATGGGACTAGCCAGCCCCATGGTACTGGCCCTAAGAGTAGGACTGGACGTCAAGCTCATCGCTCTTGGATAAGACGATGGAAAGGAACCTCCAATGGTTGGAGATGAAGTTGCAGAATTTGCTGTGGACCCTGGTATTGTTATCGGTATCGCGATAGGCAATCGCGAGTTGCTGTTTCTGCTGATTGGGGACCCCAAGGCGCCATGCGTTTCCCTCAAGTGTGATAAGGATGGTGAGACAGCACGCCGCTTTGACGCTGAAGGATATGGATCGAAGCGTTCATCCACTGTTTTGAAGTCCGATAAGTGAATCAGAGCAACGTTCACGGGAACACTTACGTTTTCGCTTATTCGACCGCACAGCACTGGTGATGGGTGGTGGCGTACACCGCCAGTGAGACATAGGTGTTGATGACGTAGATATAGATGGTGAAGCCCACTGGTGGCTGATCAGTATAGCTTTAAATTTCTGAGAGATAAACGGACCAGGTCGATATCCATTAACCCATTGCTGTAACTTGAGCATTCGGAGAGGCTTGTGCTGAACTCATCGCCATTCACGCTCCCATTTGGAGTATGAGTCTTGGCTATATTAATGGGTTCACTGCCTCCGGGTGTTGAGAATAATAGTGTGCCTTCTGGGGGACCATCATCATCACTGGGGGTCTCTTCACGTTGGTACTCATCATGTCCTGCTTCTTCGGGGTATCGACCACGATCTGCCGTGGAACGCGGCGTTCTTGGCTGGGTTGGAAGCTCGGAGAAAGACGAGATAAGCCGTTGAAATGCGGCCTCCGATTTGACCTCTATCTCTTCAGGGTGCGATTCGGCGAGCAACGTCGAAATTCGCGGTTGCCTCAGCTGCGCGTGGAATGAGTATAAGAGTAAAATAACGATAATGTTCCTCACTGGGAAAGCCAGCCGACGACAGGAGATTGGCAGCTGGCAATAAGGATCCGCTACATCTATACTGGAAGAGGACCTGCGACGCGGAGGCGTCGAAGGCAATTTCGAAATAGCCGTCTTAATATTGTTCTCGGTGTCGTCTGTGGCTTCCGACGTGTTCAAGGGAGGAGTCGGGTTGCCTGAGCTGCTCGTTGGTGAATCGGTGGACATCCTTTCTCTGTCACTCTCAAGATCATCTGCCACTGTTCGTGTAGAGCTGTGGCTTCTCCTTCGAGTGTGAAGTGTAAAGGAAGATGCTAAAGGGCTGTGGTGCCGTGCCGCGAGTAGACTCGGTCGACGCAAACGCTGGAGAAGGAAGCCGGGGTCGTCAAGTGTGAGCGCCGAGGTAGACGCTCCAGGACTTGATGAAGTCGGAAGAGCGAAATCCGACAAAGACGTAGGGAGATACGGTCGCGATGTGGCCTTCGGCATGCGTTCGGTGAGGAGATGCTAAGTGCTCAAGCGATCACGCTTCTAGACGACAAGTCCCGTTTCACTGTGTATGTAACTCGCCTGCTCGCTGCTACTCGAGGTGAAGGACTGTATTGATTCATAATGCGTGCCATTCTATAGCTTATGTAGTCCAGCCGTACATGATGCATGAATGCGAACCGCAGAGCGCGCCGGAGGCCACCACGCCATGATGGTTGTGTTTGTTTGTCCATGCAATTGGCGTCAATGCGCGCCACGATGTCTCTCCTGAGTGGGCACTTGCTCATGATGAATCAATCCCCTCCCCTGAATACTCCAGAGAATGTGCCACAGGATTGGCAGAATATTGCTGAGATGTTTGTGGCACTGCCAGTGCAGGTTGCCAATCTGAGATCTCACCAATATGGTTACTAATCTCACCAACATGGTCACCAATCTCACCAACATGTAAGCCCTTTTGTAGTGTTAATCAAGCAAATGTCATGTCACCCATTTGTATGCACAATGCATCTGCAAGCACCGCTACAGTGCTCAGATATCCAAATGATGCCCCACTCAACCAGCTTCCTCACACAAAAGCTGATGCCATCAAATTGTCTGGCTAGTATCCTCCTTTTTTTATTGAATGTGT